>APFE030484404.1:0-15725 GCA_000404065.3 Pinus taeda
TATTTCATAATTTTTAAAATTTTACCATTGTGAGATGTATTAACATACACTAGTCATTTAATTAACATAATTGTTCTATTACCTAAATTTCTATTAAAAGTGTGTTATTTTCTTTAATATTGATATTTTAAATAGAATTTTGAATATTTTGAAGCTACATTAATACTAAAGGGTTTATATATTTGAAGATACATTTTACAGTGAATACTCAGGTGTTTACCACGTTTGTTAATGATATGGATTTGTGTGTTTAATTTTTTTTAGTATAGAGTCTTCCCAAATAACATGAACACTTTTCTTTGTATGATTTAAAGTGTAGAAAGAATTTTGATTCTTTTTTCCTTCTTACTTTGTCTTGGTCTTTTTTTGTGGTTGTAATTTTAGATATAATTTTTTAATTTCGTTTTAGTTTTTATACAATATTGAACAATTAAAAGTTTATCCTAGAAGACCAGAAAGAAAATTCTTAGTTTAGAGAATGTATTCCTTGGAGAAAACTTTTCTCCAATCTTGCATCCTTTTATTTTCAAAACAAGTACAATTTATTCTAGAGCACTATATGTTTTAAAATATTATTCCATTTCACTATATATAGATTATGTACTTGACATATACAAGTATATTTGCATGTTATGCATGTCCACTATAGAGTAGATTCATTGTCATTTTGAGAACAATTGTGTATTTATATATAAACTAATGTATACCAAAAATATCAGAAGGTTACATTTTCTTTTCCTATGGTTGATGTTGTGTTTCACATCAATACTGTATAACAAGAAACAACTCAACATGACTACACCCCCTATAATAAGAAATTTTAGCAGTTTTTTTCTATTTTAACTAGTGCAACCATATAGATTAAATGACTTCTATATGGATTAATCCATACATCTCACATTACCAAGATGAAAATAATCATAAAATTTAACTAAATTATAAATTTATTTTAAATTTATATGCCCACATTACCATTGAAATTCTTAACTCAAGTAAATATCTCTTCTTACAATAGCATGGGCCAATAGGATGGCTTATCAATACCACATGTCCAATATGATATATGTTGATATGATGTTTTCTATAATTAAACAATTTGGCATCAATTAATTAAAATAGCATAATTGACTTGGAGATAAATCTTAACCGTTGATATGTGAATACTACTATGACTTTTCTAGCATATTCCATGGAGGTTAAAACTCTAACATTCACCTAATAAATGTTAATAATTAAATTAAAAGTGTGAGAAGAATATTCTCAAACAAACATGCATATGAATGTAATAAGAAAATGCACAATGTAATCATTTAGGGCATGAATTCTCTCCTTTATGACCTAGATTTTTTCTTTATGACTTCTCTCCCTTATACCTTAGTTATCATCCATTATGAAATCTAAGATCATCATCTAGTGAATATGGAGGACTTGTTACAACCAACAAAACTTAAATTAGACATTTATTTGGACAACAATATAGGGTTGGTACAAGATCATGGATTTTGTATTTTCCCCCTTTTTAAATATAGTAAAATAAATAAAATAGACACATACCTTGAAAACTGAAAAATATCAATCATAGAAAAAAACAAAGTCATGATCGGAACCATATTCTTCAGAGGATATAACTACTTTGACCATCGATGACCTGATAATAATATGTATATCTCTAGACTGAGATTTATTTTTAGTACTCGTAGATTCATGTTTCCTGTGTCTTTCCTTAGCTTGAATTGAAGTGTTGAGTTTCTTATTTTCATGGAAAAGTTGACTAATACACTTTTTAAGACATGGGACAATGAGAAAGTATTGCTAGTACCAATACATGTTCTTAAATTATCCTCATTTGAATGGATTCTGATTCGAGGACTGTCATCACAACAATTTACATCAACACAAAAATCCAAAATTATCTTGGACCCGTGGGCTATTTATTTTTGGCAAGATTTTAGGATGAGCCTCAATGTGGAAAAACTCATCATTTCTAGGACTAGTTAATTGTATGTTTTGCCTTTTTCCCGAAATTTTCCTCTGAATTTGTTTAATCTTAACTTTGGATTGAGGGCTTTGTTATGATTGATTGATCTCTTCTTCATGTGTAGATTCTTTAGGTAAAATTTAGGCCCAAAGACTTACCCTGGAGGGTTTCACTTCTCTTTCATCCTTAAATTCCTATTTTCATTCCATATGTCAGACAATAGTACACTTGTTCATGCTTCTAGTTCAGTGAACACCAGTAGGTTTGAGAGTTTTGACATTATTATCATTTGAAGCACAAGGATTTTCTTCATGAACTAATTATTCACAATCATTCTATACTTAATGATGATATGGTTATTGAAAAGGACTGTGAAACGAAGGGTTATGCACCCAAATGGTGTCTAACTAGAATATAGGTTAAATTGTGATGAAAAAGTGATCATTCAGAGTTCTTGTGATGTGACTGGTATTTGCAGGACATTTTAGTTTGGAACTTATATAGATAAAGGAGAAAATTATGTTTATGTATGAGAAATGCCATTAAGGAACTTTTGTTATAAATAAAAACCATAATATTTCACTCTTCATAAGTAACATAAAATGCAACAAAAGCACTAAACTACACCATTTATATTTCAGATAGGAAATCAACATACCTTTCTCATGATATCCACAAACATAAATAACTGTAAGTTGCTTCGAGGGAATGTCACACATTGCACAATTTTTAGACCATTTCTCTCTCTCGAAGGGAAGATGAGTAGTTGGTGCAATGAAATCAATATTTGCATCCATCTCTATATCACCCACTCGAGCTTTATTCATATCAAAAGAAGAGGCAAAACCTTGATAATCCCTTTACTTCAACTCTGAAACAACTGAAGTAAATCCCAGTAGCTAACCTAATGGAACAAGTTTGCACATTCAACATATGCGTCTACTATCTCGGCTCAAATGGATTTAAACTAGATAAGGGGTGCCACGGTTAGAATCCTAGACAGTTTTAGCCAGGAATCAAGGTGAAACATAGAGGGAAAATGCACAACAAGTGGGTTACCAAACCCTAACTTACATAGAAATGTAAAAAAATATGAACAAAATCAATGAAACAACAAGGTAATAGTAACCTTGAAACACCAAGGGATTAACTCAAACATTGATAGTTAGGATCTATGTTACATAAACATTAGTAGATGTCATATATGAGTGTCTATGAATGGTAAATTTGAGAAAAAAATGTAGAAATCAAGATTAATATACCTAATGAGCATGCCAAATCAACCATAAAACTATGACACAAATCTATAAGGAATAACCCTTAGCCCGTGTTAGTGTCTGTATCTTCATCCCTCCATCAGTGATCAAATTTCTCTTTTTGCATGAATATTAGGTGTCCCATCGGATCACCTGCATTCCATTACATCATGGATCAACTGATGGTAGTGGTTCATTACCAATTTCCCTCATGGAATTTACCTGCTAGCATGCTTTCACATGTTTAGGCCATTTACTGTCATTTTGTCTCATTTCAATTACCAATATCAATTTTAGGGTTTTTAGTCTCACTAGGTCTAGGGTTTGCCACCATGGTCATCCAAAACACAATAAAAGGTCAGCAGGCACATGAGGAGGTTTTATAAGTTCATAAGATCATAAATTTACTGATGATATGACCCAATAAATGGTTTTTACCTCAAAACTCTATTTTGAGGTGAAAACAGAGTTTTTTTATTTCTATGTACAAATTTTATGTAATTTAAAGTGTTTTCTATATGTAATAAGTTCCAGCCACTGCCCTTGGTCACCTTGCCAACTCCAGCCACTACAAGAAACAAAAGCATCAATACAAGTTCATCAAATGATCAAGAAAAGCCAATTCAAATGAAAAACGAAGTTTATGAGCAAAAGCGACTTTGACATTATAAATGTGGGTTTGAAATAAGGAAAAATTAAAAGGCATCCATATATAAAGCGAAAACAGACTAGTCATCTATTTCATTGTGCAAGACATCCATGAAGAGCTAAAATCACGATTTGGAGGAAAATTGGACAAAAGAAGGTGAAAACTTTGTTTTTCTAGCAAATCTTCTTGACGTTGTGCATCAAAGGTAGTACGCTACGCATAAGACTGGCGCTGTGCATCAGTGGGTTTGTGCAAGTGTAAATTTACAAGGGCATTACGCATTGGGCCCAGTGTGCTGCGCATCAGTCAAGAAGCTGCCAAAACATTCCAAATCACCCAAAACCCCTAAAAAATGTTGCATTTCTCTCCTACAAGTAAGTTATCATTGTTCTTAAGCTGAATTTGATCTCCTACATGTTTTCTTCATAATGTTTGCATCTTGAAACTCAAACCCTAGATTGTCTTCATCAATTTCCATTTCATTGTAAAGCTTTCACTCCATAAGCAAAACCCACATCATTTTCCCCTTTTCTATACTTCATTGCCACAAATTAATTAGTTAATTTCATTTTCCATATCCCAATCCCCTAAGGAAACTCACTCACTCCATTCCCCAACTCCATTTCACATTGGTAAAATCTCTTCATACTCATCTCTCTTGTCCTCCCCCATTATCATTTTCCACCATATCATCATCACATCACTTCCCTAAGACAAGCACCATGACAAGAAGCATTGAATCAAGTTATGAAGAGGAAACACTTAGTGATAGCTCAAGAGAAAGAAATATATAGCTTAGGAAACCTCACAAGGGTGGAAAAATTATTAGAGAGGAACCTATTAGCATGATTGAACTCCTTGCTTGCCCTCTTGCTACCACATGTTTCAGATACTAGTCTTGCTTTTAGTTCTGTGAGATGGTTGAGAGGGTTAAATACCATCATGAGTTGGCAATGAAATTTGTCATAAACATGGAGAATAATGTGGTGAACCTTGCTGGGATCAATTTCACTCTTTCACGAGCTATTATTGCAGAAGCCACTAGAATGCCAGATGTAGGGAAAAAGTGGAATAAAAGGCATAATATCAAAAAGCAGGATTATGAACCATATATTAAGGCCAAATATCATGGTAAACTAAGTAGGGTGTTTCCTTTCAAGTTCTTGGAGGACCGGTATGTTCCACTTATGAAACTTATCATCAAATACTTCACATGTGAGGGTAGGTTCGCTAGACATTATGGCTACCATATCAGATTACTTATGCACTTCACCAGGGTCAGAATGATGAGTATTCCATATTTCATGTGCAAAAACACAGAGAGGATGACTGTGATTGTAAAAACAAAACCATACCCAAAGCAGCTCAACAGTATTTATCACTTTGTTGTCATCAAAATTGTTGTTTTGCATTAGCTCACTCAGTTGGGAGTGTCATGGGAAACTTTAACTGCCCATGAAATATTCAAGGGGCCTCAAATTTTTGTAGATCCTCAAGAGGAAGGTGAACCTTCCGGGCAACAAAAAGAGCCTGAAAGAAAAACTGATGAGGCTCGTATTCCCGTGTTTGTAACTTATGAGAAAGGCACCAGGAGGCTTTTTGCAGTTACCAAACGAGTACTATCTCCACCAAGGGTGGAAGGGGTCTTGTTTTCTTCATTGGATCACAGGAAAATGCTATCTTCACCTAGGGTGAAGGGGGCTTTGCCTTCTTCTTCAACTGAACAGGTACAGGTCAAAGACAAAGGAAAGCAATAAGTGCATGATGAAGGTCCTACTGAAGGGCAAAACAAAGATTTTGTTTTGGTTGAGGAAGATGAAACTGATTTGGGCTGTCAAAGCTCAAGACTCAAGGATGTGATCATCAAAGAGAAGGAGGCTGAAATCCAGGCCTTATCACTTGACCTAGAGAGGGCCAAATGGATCATTAACTTTCTTGAGCAAGAGAAGAAGCAACTTTAGGACAAACATGCAATATTGGAGCTGCAAACAATTAGAGAAAACCAGAAAGTGGCAAAAAGAAGGAAAATCAAGATGACATCACTTGAGAAAGAAATTGAGGATGACCAAGAATCATGGTTGGAAAGAGTGAATATCCACCTTCAGAAGATGATTGATAAGGTTAACAAGGAGAAGAAAATGTTGCACTACATGGCTTATCATTACTTAGTTCTGAATAGAATTTGCAAGACACGGATAAATGGCCTAAAAGCTAAGTTAAAGAGAGCCTTGACAACCAAAAAGGAACAAGACAAACTTAAAATTTTGGGTGAAGCTTCCTTGGCTCATAAAAGAAATTAATAAGCTTGCCTCTTACCAATTTTGAAGCAATTTTGAGAAAATTTCGTCATTTCACGATTTTTAAATGCAAAACACATGAATTTTCACTTGTGCGTTGCGCATTGACTTGGCTAATAATTTTGCAAAATGGCTTACATTTTTGGATTCCTCATGGAAACATAGTGAAATCCAGAAAGTTTCATAAGTTTTGGAGGAGATTTGGGTCACCTAAAGGGCAAAAAATACCTAAAAATGCCCTCTCTACCACTTTTTGGACCCATAGGAACCAGTCTTGGGAGAAATGATTTTTGTAGGAGAAAATGGACTCCTTATCCAAAAATTCCAATTGTTATAGAAATTAGATAGGTAGAGCTTTCCAACTTTATTAGTGGATCTATCAGAGTCGTATGAGAATTTGATCCCATCAAGCTCAGGGCATTGCGCATCAGGCAAAATTTTGCCAATTTTGCCTAGAAACTCATGAAGTTTGTTGTCACTTTGACTTTTTCTTCTCTCTTTGGTATATTGATGATGTAATATGTTGTAATATTATATAATATGATGTAAAAATGATGAAATATTACTTTACGGGGTGGATACATCTGTTAGAGTTGATTTAAATGAATAGTTGGCTAATAATTTTGCAGAGATTGCAAACTTAATTAGTGGATCTATTAGAGTCATATGAAATTTCAATGCTATTAGGCTTAGGGCTATTTTATTAAACACGTAAAAAAATTAAAACGCTTGTTAAAATGTTATAAAATTCTTAGGGCTTAGGGCTTAAAATGTTATAAAATGCTTACGGTGTAGGGTCTATGTATTAGAGTTTAGGTTTTAGGGATTAGTGTTTATAACAATTTAGTAAATGAATTTAATAATAACTTAAAAGAAAAGTTGCAAACCTCTTGTTAAAATGTTATAACATGCTTAAGATATAATGTTTAGAGTTTAGGGTTTAAAATGTTATAAAAGTCTTAGGGTTTAGGGTTTAAAATTTTATAAAATTATTAGTGATTAGGGTTTAGGTTTGATAACATTTTAGTGAATGATTTTAATAAACACTTAAGAAAGAGTTACAAAATGCTTGTTAGAATGTTATAAAATTCTTAGGGTTTATGGTTTAGGATTTAGGGTTTAAAATGTTAAAAAATGGTTATGGTTTTGTGTTTATTATTTAGGTTTTATAACACTTTAGTAAATGATTTTAATAAACACATAAGAAAAGCTACAAAAAACTTGTTAACATGTTATAAAATGCCTAGGGTTTCGTGTTTGGGTTTAAAATGTGATAAAATGTTTAGGGTTTAAGGTTTAAGTTTTAGGGTTACAACACTTTAGTAAATGATTTTCATAAACACCTAAAAATATTACAAAAGGCTTGTTAAAATGTTCTAAAATGATTAGGGTTTAGGGTTTAAAATCTTATAAAATTCTTACGGTGTAGGGTTTAGGGTTTAGGGCCACTAGCGTATTGAGGAGTGGCTCTTGAATCATTATTTGAGCTTCTAAATAAATGATATGGGTTAAAACTATGCCCACCATTATTGAGGAGGAATGTTTTTACGTAGCCAAAACTCCAGGAATCTTCCCAATGGAGTCAACATAATTAAAAAAATTTCTATTGAATTCCATTGGAGTTGTTCGAAAGCTACACTTAATTTTTTACATTAAGTTTTTTTCAAGTCACATTTGGTAGGGAACTTCCACCCCCCCCCCCCCACCCAACCTATTTTGAGGATGGTTCCCAAGGAAAATCTAAGATTCTTCAACATAGATGGCTAGCTTAAAAAAGATTCAAATCCTTCGCAAAAATATACTCATTATCAACTTGACACACCACATATGGAAATAGGACTTAGGTGGGGAGAATAATAATCCATCACAAAACTACTTGGGCTAAACCGAATTGATGACTATGACAGCCCATATAGTGGCTTAGATGTTATTTTCCTTTTATAATTCTCTATAGGAGTTCATTTTCAGGTCCAAGTTTTGTAATACCAACAAAACCCGATGCAGTGTCTCCTATATGTCTTCTAATAGATCATCTATAGAATATTTATTCTCTCTAGGAAAAATGTCTACATCTTCAGTCTCAAGCCAATTTCAAGATACATTTTCTTATTCTCTTGCTTTGGTTAGTACAATGTGACAAAGGGTAGAGTTTTTCTCCTACTAAATCTTCTATTAGGATCATTGAGTTCTTTTATTTGTGCTCACACAGTCTTTCCTGCAAGCAATTCCCATGTTCATGTTCTTAAATCTTCCTGCTGCTAAAGGAATTAAGAAACAAATCAGGAGCATATAAAAAGATTTTCTATCGGGCAGACGAGAAGAGGAAAAGAAATGGGCTTCAGTAGCCTACGACGAGATCTATAAATGCAAGGTCCATGGTGCCTTGGGGCTTCATGATCTTGGAACCCTTAGCAGAGTTTTGGGAGCTAAACTCTAGTGGAGGTGGATCAAGCAATTAGAAACTCCCTGGGCTAAGCTTTGGAAACAAAAATATGTCAAGAATTGGTAGGTGAAGGATCACATTAGAATGTCAGGGCATATTAAGGGCTCCCATATTTGGAACCTTGCCTGGGAAAATAAAGATATTGTTCAGCAACATAGTTTCTGGGAGATTTGAGCTGGGAACCTAGCATGATTTAAGGACGATAACTCACAACAGGAACCCAACCTGTATAAAGATGAATTAGTAGCTCTCAAGAATGACACAGACAACAAAGGTCTACTTATGGTAAATGACTTCTGGGACCAGGTAAGGAACAATGGAAAATGGAGAATTTGGAAGGATCTAGGCCATAGTGAATAGAGCCCCTTGAAGGCCCTAGTACACTCTCTTGCTCAGGATCTAGAGCATAGGAAGATTTTGGTATCCTCCTTGCGTGACCAAGTAAGATGGGGAAAGAACACCGAAGGAAACTTTAACCTCAAAGAAGCTGAACAGGTAGTAACAGGATTTAACTACCTAAACCCTGATCAAGTTTGGAAGAATATTTGGCAGAGCCCCCACTGGATGAAACTAAAGCTATTTATTTGGCTAATTCATCATAGGAAAATTTTAACTCTGGTGAATCTCCTAAAAAAAGGCTTCACTGGACCATACAAATGTTACCTTTGTGGCTCACAAGAGGAGACATTGGATCACCTTCTCAACCTCTTCTCTTTAACCTCCACCATGTGGGAGTGGGTGGCCTCAATATTTAGGCATACTGATAGGGATAGATTCAACATTTCTAACACTTTGAAGAATTGGAGGAAAAACTTCTGAGGGAATGAAATCATTCGTAAAGCCTAGACCCTAGTTTCAAGCTTTGTCATATGGGATGTTTGGAAAGAATGCAATAGTCGGATCTTCAAGAAAAAAGCAAGCAAGCCCCAACACATAATTGACCAAATTTTAAGCCAACTCAAAGACACAGTCATAAGCTTGTTGAGGAAACTTTTGAGGGACCCTCCTCTGCCCCAAGATGCGTGTGTTCTACTTCATTTGGGTCTTCGATCTATAGGCCCACATAGCATAATCAAGGGTGTGAGCCAAACAAATGTAGATATAAATATTTGGAAGCCTCCTTTACATGGTTTCTTAAAGGTCAATATAGACGGACCATCTAAAGGAAACACAGGGTTAGCTGATTTTGGGGGTGTTATAAGAGATGAAAAATGTTAAATAGAGGAGATCTTTCATTGCCACTTGGGGAAGGCCACTAATAACATGGTGGAACTCATCACATTAGAGCAATGCTTGGAAATATTGGTGGATTCAAATTCACACAATGTCATCATTGAAGCAGATTTGGAATTGATTATTAGAGTGGTCAAGAAAATATGCAATGGTACATCACTCGATAAAGTGTCAAAAGGCTAGAGGCTATTGTAGGTCTTTCACCATATCTATACCCACCTACAATCCTTAAAAATTATAAGCTTTTTCCATGTGAAAAGAAAATCTAACATTTTAGCTTATTAATAAGGAAAGGGACATTCTTCACCTTTGGGAGCTGTTACCCCCAGGCAAATTGTTAGAGGATTGTCTCTGTTAGACTGCCAAAGACAGGGGTTGATGGATTGACAAGATGGATCGAAGAGGCTCAAGAGATAGGTGGGAGGACATGGAAGCCTAAATTGTTTGGTTGTTGTTTGGTAGAAGTCTGTAGATTGTATTGGCATTAGTCTTCCATTAGATTTGAGAAAATTGTTGAGATAAGCAGAGGAAGACCAAGGGTGCAGTGGCTTGAGGACTGATTCTAGACCGATAAATGTCGATTGATATAGATCTATGGTTTTCAGCTGAGGAAGTTACCCTAAACCGCAAACCCTAAACCCTAAAAAATAAACCATGTAAACTAAACCCTAAACCATAGGTATTTTATAACATTTTTAAAAGAATTTTGTAACTTTTAGTTAAGTGTTTATTAAGGGAATTTAGTAAATTGTTGTAAATATTAAACCATAGACCCTAAAACCTAAAACCTAAAACCTAAACCCTAAACCTAAACCCCAAGCCCTAAACCCTAAACCATAAACCCTATGAATTTTATAACAATTTAAGAAGAATTTTGTAACTTTTATTTTAATGTTTATTAAAAGAATTTACTGAAGTGTTATAAACCCTAAGCCACAAACACAAAAACTTAAAACCTAAACACAAAAACATAAACCCTAAACCCCAAAACCTAAACCCTAAACCCCAAACACCAAACCCTAAACCATAAACCATAAACTGTAAACCCTAACCATTTTATAACATTTTAAAATTTGTTTTGTAACTTTTAGTTAAGTGCTTATTAAAATCATTTACCAAAATTTTGTAGACCCTAAACACTAAACGCAAAAACTTGACCCAAAACCCCAAAACTTAAACCCTAAACTGTAAATCCTAAACCCTAAAACCTAAATCCTAATCATTTTATAACATTTTAAAAATTATTTTGAAACTTTTATTTGAGTGTTTATTAAAATCATTTACTAAAGTCTTATAAACCCTAACCTTTAAACCCCAAACATAAACCCTAAATCATAAACCCCAAACTGTGAACATTAAACCCTAAAACCTAAGCATTTTATAACATTTTAGAAAGCGCTTGGTAATTTTTATTTAAGAGTTTATTAAAAGAATTTACTGAAGTGTTATAAAACCTAAACCCTAAACTCTAAACCTAAAACCCTAAACCCTAAACTCTAAACACCAAACCCCAAACCATAAAACTTAAACCCTAAACCCTAAGTATTTTATAACATCTTAAAAAAATTTCTAACTTTTATTTAAGTGTTTATTGAGAGGATTTACTAAAGTATTATAAACCCTAGAATCTTAATCCTAAACCCTAACCAATTTATAACATTTTAAAAAGTGTTTTTAACTTTTATTTAAGTTCATATTAAAAGCATTTACTAAAGTGTTATAAACCCTAAACACTAAATGCTAAAGCATAAAAATTTTACAACATTTTAAAAACTATTTGTAACTTTTGTTTAAGTGCTTATTAAAAGAATTTACTAAAATGTTATAAACCATAAATCCTAAAAGAGAAACCCGAAACCCTAATCCTTAAATCATAAACCCTAAGAATTTTATGAGTATCTATAATAAGGGAAGACCACATCAAGGTATGTGAGTCTAGGAAGGAGAAAATTGTGGTACATGAGATACCCTTCTTCATAAACATTTTTCCTTTTATTTATTTTTCTTCATAACTACTCTAGGCTCCATGGGATGAATGCATTATGTGTAATATGTAGCAGTGGATACCCCGTTAAGGTGGGGTGGTTCATCCCTACACCCTAAAGCCTTAACCCAAAACCCCAAACCCTAAACCCAAAACAATAAACCCTAAACCCTAAACCTTGTAAACTAAACCCTAAACCATAGGCATTTTATAACATTTTTAAAAGCATTTTGTAACTTTTAGTTAAGTGTTTATTAAGGGAGTTTACTAAACTGTTATAAACCTTAAACCATAAACCCTAAAACCTAAACCTTAAACCTTAATCCGAAACCCTAAACCCTAATCATTTTATAACAATTTTAAAAGCATTTTGAAACATTTATTTAAGTTTTTATTAAAATAATTTACTGGAGTCTTATAAACCCTAACACCTAACCTCTAAACCCCAAACCTAAACCATAAATCATAAACCCTAAACCCTAAACCTTAAACCCTAAACCCCAAACCTGAAAATTAAACCCTAAACCCTAAGCATTTTATAACATTTTAAAAAACTTTTTGTAACTTTTATTTAAGTGTTTATTAAAAGAATTTACTAAAGTGTTATAAACCCTCAACCCTAAACTGTAAACCAAAAACCCTAAACCCTAACCCCTAAACTCTAAACCTGAGACCCTAAACACTAATCCCTAAACCGTAAATTGTAAACCATAAATTGTAAACTCTAAATGCTAAAGCCTAGTAATGTTATAGCATTTTAAAACACATATTGTAACTTCTATTTAAGTATTTATTAAAATCATTTACTAAAGTGTTACGAACCCTAAACCCTAAACTCTAAACACCAAACCCCAAACCATAAACCCTAAACCCTAAACCCTAAGAATTTTATAACATCTTAAAAAAATTCTAACTTTTATTCAAGTGTTTATTAAGAGGATTTACTAAATTATTATAAACCATAGACTGTTAACCCTAAACCGTAAGAAATTTATAACATTTTAAAAAGTTTATTGTAAATTTTATTTAAGTGTATATTAAATACATTTACAAAAGTGTTATAAACCCTAAACCCTAAACCCTAAAGCATAAGAATCTTATAACATTTTAAAACTATTTGTAACTTTTATTTAAGTGCTTATTAAAAGAATTTACTAAAATGTTATAAACCCTTAATGCTGAACCCTAAACCCAAACCCTAATCCCTAAATCATAAACCCTAAGAATTTTGTGAGCATCTATAATAAGAGAAGACCACACCTAGGTATGTGAGTGTAGGAGGGAGAAAAATTTGCTACATGAGATACAATTCTTGATAAACCTTTTTCCTTTTATTTATTTTTCTTCGTAACTCCTCGGAGCTCCATGGGATGAATGCATTATGTGTAATATGTAGCAATGGATACCTCCTTAAGATGGGGTGGTTCATTCCTACACCCTAAACCCTAAACCCTAAACCCCAAATCCTAAACACTAAACCCTAAGCATTTTATAACATTTTAAAAAGTGTTTTGTAATTTTCATTTAAGTGTTTATTAATGCAATGACTAAGGTGTTACAAACCCGAAACCATGAAACCTAAACCAAAAATATTAAAACTTGAACCGTAAGAATTTTACAAAGTGTTAGAAACCCTAAACCCTAAAGCCTAATCCCTAAAGCCTAAACCGCAAACGTGTAACCCTAAATGCTAGACCCTAAACCCCAAACCATAAATTTGAAACCCTAAATTCTAAATCCTATAATTTAAACTCTAAACCCTAAACCCTAAACCCTAAGAATTTTATAACAATTTTAAAAACGTTTTATAACTTTTATTTAAGTGTTTACTAAAAACGTTTACTCAAGTGCTATAAACCCTAAACCCTAAACTCTAAACAATAAACTGATGACCCTAAGCCCTATACTATAAACGCTAAACTCTAAGTATTTTATACCATTTTAAAAAGTGTTTTGTAAATTTTATTTAAATGTTTATTAAAAGAATTTACTAAAGAGTTATAATCCCTAAACCCTATAGTCTAAATCCTAAACCCTGAAACCTCAACATTTTATAGCATTTTAAGCGATTTTTTAATTTTTATTTGAGTGTTTATTAAAAGAATTTACTAAAGTGTTATAAACCATAAACCCTAAACCCTATACCCTAATCATTTTATAACATTTTAAAAAGTGTTTTGTAACTTTCATTTAAGTGTTTATTAAAAGCATTTAATAAAGTGTTATAAACCTTAAAATCTAAATGATAAACCCTAAACCCTAAGCCCTACACCCTTAACCCCAAACCCTAAACCCTAATGCCCAAACCGCAAACCCTAAATCGTAAATGCTAAGCATTTTATAAGATTTTAAAAAGTGTTTTGTAAATTTTATTTAAGTGTTTATTAAAAGCCTTTACGAAAGTGTTAAAAACCCTAAATTCAAACCCCTAAACCCTAAACCCTAAATCCTAAGCATTTTATAACATTTTTAAAAAAATGTTTTGAAACTTTTATTTATGTGTTTATTAAAAGAATTTACTAAAGCGTTATAAAGCCTAAACCCTAAACCCTAAAACCTCATGACAAGTACAAAGATCAAAATTAATTTTGTAAATACTGAACCTAGTTACATTTTCTTCAACGCTCCCTCTTAATTATGAAGGTATTTATAATGGTACTTGGTAATTATCAATATGAACAATTTATCATAAGAAGAATCAGATTGGTAACCCATATGTATAGCACCATAGTAACCATCATTGTTTCCACAGTAAGTCCTTGACTGACAACTCTATCTCTCAGTATATCAGAGCACAATGTTGGAAAAACCAATGATTATAGACACGTTAATCATTGTCTCTCAAGGTACACACCCACCTAGGTATTCAATGAGTATGAGCTTATAGGACTTTTCTTATATTTGGGTCCCAGCCCTAAAATAATCTAGGTCCTCTTTCCTACTCTCGTCTTGGATTCCCTACATATCCTCAAAGAACCTTGGATGTCAGATGATTACCCGATACTCCATTATTTCTTCCAAAGTAAATACAAGAATGTTTTGCATAGATTTCTCTTCATGGCCTTCACCTAGACTTACGATTTTTAGTCCTGGTTTAGTGCATCACACATGAAATAGAAAAGCACAACTGTCACTCCTTTTTAATAAGGGGCGATGTAATCCAAGCTCCCTCTTGGAAAAGGTGGCGGTGGTGGCACTGAAGGAAAAGTAGAAGGTAGAGGAGGAGGCAGAGGAGGAGACGGAGTAGGAGATTGAATGGAAGGAGGCTCGAGTAGTGGAGGATGTGGAGGTGGAGGATGAGGAGGAAGAGGTGGAGGCAGAGGCAGTAGATGTGGTGGTGGCGCTGGTAGGGGAGGATGAGGAAGAGGAGGAGGAGGAGGTAGAGGAGGAGTAGAAGGAGTAGCAGGTGGTTGTGGTGGTGGTGTTGGTGGATGCAGAGGAGGAGAAAAAGGAGGATGAGGATGAGGACGAGGACGCTAAGGTAGTTGAGGAGGAGGTGGAGGTGGTGGTGGAGGTGGAGAAGAGGAAGGAGGTGGAGGGTGTGGTGGAGCTGAAGGAGGAGGAGGAAGAGGAGGAGGTCATGTTGTTGGTGGAGGAGGTAGTGGATTTTTTTGATGAGGAGGCATAGGTGGTGGTGGATGAGGAGGCCGACGTGGAGGACAAGGAGCAGGAGGAGGTGGAGGTTAAGGTGGTGGAGGAGGTGGAGGAAAAGGAGGAGGAGAAAGAGGAGGAGGATATGTTAGTAGAGAAGGAGGTGGACATGGAGATGGACGAGGAGGTGGAGGATGAAGCAGAGGAGGAGGAGGAGGTGGTGGAGGTGGATAAGGGGAAGGACAAAGTGGAGGTGGAGGAGGAGGAAAAGGTGGATGAGGATTTGTTGGTGGA
>APFE030484406.1:2328-68246 GCA_000404065.3 Pinus taeda
AGCCTCTGTGGCCCAGCATAGTGCCTCTTAGAGAACCTCCAGCCCAAATTTCAAGAAATTTGGGGCAATTTTGGTCACATGGAAATTTTTTGGTCACAACACAGGTTTTTTCTCCCAGTGGCACGACGCTTAGAATTGGGAGCTCCAAATGACAAATGGCTTGCATTTTTGGACTTAGCATGCAAAATCACAACTACTGGTGTTTGGACAAGAAATTTGGGCATGATTTGAGTCTCCAGGAGGTCAAAAACACCCAAAAAATGGCCTCTCTGCCCCTATTTTGACACACAGGAAACAGTCTTGGGAGAATGAAGATTTGGAGAGGCAAATGAGCACCAAATTCAGAAATTCCCCTTCGGTTGGAAAGTAGACAGGCCAGGCTTTCCAACAAGAACACTTGGGCACATTTTGGACTCCTACAGGTGCCTCAAAACAACCTCCAAAGTGGCACGCGCATATAGAATTTGGCGCGGCGCATATAGGGAAAAAGGCCAAATTCACCTCTGTTTCACGAAATTTCGATTCGCAACTTTCTCCAAGTGGGCCCGCTCATCTACACTTCACTTTTTCAGCACATAAGGCAAATTTTAAAGCATTTTCACTCCAGATTGGCCTCTATCCAAGTGGAAAAGGAAGGCAAACAATCACCCAAGCCATTTGTCATGTTTGTAACGCTGCACCTGTAGCTAATGGTTGGATTTCCATCTCCATTTTGTAATGATTCAAGAAACTCCCCAACCCTTGGTCGTTCTATCTCCTCATGGCACATTCTATATATTGTATGCAAACTATTTGCAAAGGGTTGGTTGATTGTAATTTCTAGGAGACTGTGGGAAAGAAACTCTGTTTCTTCATTGTATATTTTGACAGAGGATTAATGAAGGTAGCGGCTCTGTTTCATGAGATTCATGTGGTTGTGAGTGTAGAAAATGTGTCTCTTATGTTTCATATGTATTTCGTTATGTTTCACAGTTCATCTCATATTCATTTCCAGTGAAATTTTCTAAGTTAGATAAGGTAGAATTCATTTTTATTGCTTCGCTTGTGGGAAAATTTCATGTTCGGTGTTCTTCTTCTGTTGAAAAGGATTCATGTTGCCCATGACCTTTTCACCCTCCTAACCAATCTTTTTCATTCCGCATTACTTCAAATTTAATTGCTAGACTTTCTGCCTGTCTTGCCTCACGAAGTAATCTGTGCCTTTGTAATAAATTCTCTGTTCCTTGCTACCTGTTGGTCCCATACCATCCCAGAAACCCAGTCATTCATAAAAGAATTGCTTCTTTTATCCATAATTACTTACTAGCCTAAGATCAATATTTCACTGTAAGTCATCTCAGGCCATTTCATTTACTTATTCACTGAGCGTGACACGGAGAGAGCCCTCTCCTGTTCTGGTAGGGCTAGCTACCAGACTGAGCGTGGTTTGTGGTTACCCTGAATTTTTCCTTCCTTCAGCCTAATGCGGATTTAGGTGCTAACAATTCTGATATTTTTTCTAATAGAAATTCAGCTTCATTTTTCATTAATGTTATTCCAGAAAATAGAGAATGTTGATATAAATGAATTGCCTATTAGTTTTTATCAAGGCAAAGTGAAAATTATTGATCATTCTTTTGAGATTGATGAAAATGTGCTCAATACTGCTTATTGTTTTGATGCATTGTATGGGAATGAAGGGAATTCTAGTGAATGTCATGAAGTCATTTTTGATGATTACCTTGACATTGAGGATGTTGATTTATCTGACTTTTCATTAAATCCTTATGTTACAAGTCAAATTATATTTGAAAATGAAGAAAACTTTAATTTATAAATTGTTTCAACAAATTATCATTTTCAAGCATTTAATCATTGTCATGATTTTAGCATTCAAGAATCCATCCCAATTTTTCATTCTTATGACAATCAAGTTCTCACTTCTATTCATAGTCTTGACTCTTTCCCTCTTTCACAAGTTAATGTCGATTACCATTCTAATTGTATTATTTTGGCTAATTCTTGCAAAAGGAAAGTTGTTTCAAATCAATCCCAATTGTGCTATAACTTTAATTATAACAATAGTGTGAATTATGAGTTGATTTCATTATTTTTCCTCACTTATTTTGTTTATTTTTAGATTTGTTTTCTACTTGCATTTTTCAGTTCGTAGATGTCATTTGCTGACATATTGAGAAATTAAATGTCCAAACTTTGTAATGTTCTTTGCTAGAATTTGAAAAAGAATCTCAAGATTTAGATCATGACCATCAAGAGCTGCTAATCTTCCAATTCTATTTGATGGTCATATCTTATTAGCTTACCATTCCTTCTAGAGTGCATTTTAACATGAATCATTTCCTTTTAGTGCTTTGACGCAATATTTCCAACCTCTTAATTTAACCAATGATATTTTTGTAGATTCATCAAGCTCCCATCTGAATTTAAAAGTTGTTTGGAATATTCAATTCTACCGAAGATCGCTAATGACTTGTTTCATGGTTGTTCAACCTTTCTCCCATTTGACTTCTTATATATAATGAGTATTAATCAATATTTTTATGATCCCATAGAGATTTGGTTGGAGGAAAATCTACAAGAGACGCTGATTGTAAATAAGTTACTTTCTGTAATTATGTTAGGAAAAAGTGTACATACTGCATTCCGATTTATTTCTATTGATTTAATTATTAGAGTTGTATGTTTGTTACTGATGTTTGACCTGTACATACATGCAATAAATAAAATGTTTGAGTGGTTACATTGGAAGTATAACTATACTTAGTCATGTTTCCTTTCATCTAGCTAGGATAGGGTTAGTATTAATTTAGTTAGTTTGTTGTTTTCTTTGTTTCTTCTTTAATAATACAGGTATAAGAATAAAGCAAGCACCTAGCTTTTTCTAAGTCACAAACATCTTAAAGGTGTTAGTTTTTGTAGCAGCGGATGTGTTATAGCCTTGGAATTTTGTGAAGAGGCTAGAATACACGAGATCTCCAAAACCCAAAAAAAGTTTCTTGAAATTCCACCTAGAAATGACTTAATTAGATTATTAACCAATTTTTAAATATTTCCTAAGTCTAAAGATAGGGAATATGGTTAATGAATAAGAATTAATTAGGTCAAGGTGTGAATCTTCTAGAAACTCACATGGATCATTCCATAGATGATCCTAGCCATCGATTATGTTTTAATCTTGGCCTTTGGTGCTCCAACAAAGGATTATAAGAGGAGGCCGATGTGGCGATGGAGAAGACACTTGGGAGGTTTGATTTCTTGGCAAATCAATTTCCAGAGTAGCAACTGCCAGCGATCGAAGAGAGAGTTAGAGATAGAAGAAGTGGGAGAGGGGTAGAGATAGTGAAGTTGGAGGATGAATTCCAAATTAGGTGAGTGCATTTTCAGAGTGGTAGAAGAGCCAGATAGAGGCTGACGTTAGGTCAGTGCAATAGCCTCTAGAGGAAAAGTTGATTTACTGGGAGAGATTGACATTTTTAGTTCCATAGGTCGGGAAGGAGTCCCATAGTGCCAAAGAAGCATATTTCTAGTCAATAGAAGGCATAACAGCTTCATCAGAGTCTAGTTTGAGGCAAGACGTCCAACCAACTACGTAGAGCAGTTCAGAGGCTGACGTAGAGGCTTAGAGGGATGAAATTCTAAAGGAAAGTTGTGCCGAGAGATTTCCATGGGTTGAGGAAAATTCATCTCCAGATTTTTTCCAGTATTTCCCTACAGGATTGCTAGTTTCGACATCTAGTTGTGCTTAGATTATTCCATGCTGCATAATAATAAAACCCTCAATTGTTGCACCACTTTTTCCAAGTTGGGGTTTTTCGAGGACTTTTGTCCAAAAATAACTGTGTTATTTTATGTGTGTGTGCTAACATTTCTTTCAACTTTAATCTTCCACAATTTTATTTGTGTAGGTTGCAGTGTGATTTATTCAGTATATGTTGTAGCAAGTAGTAAATACATTGTTAAATTAAATTAACAATTAGGAAAATAAATTCCAGTTGTTGCAATAGGATTTTGGTTTGGTATTTTCACATGGTATTAGAGTGCAGTTGCTCAGTCGGAGAGCTAAGAGGTAGAGAAAGAAGGAATTTAGCTATTTAGTGTGAGCATCAGATTGAAATTCCCAGGGGCAATGTAGTCACTTTGCTAAGAGGCTAAGTTACTTGAGGAGATTCAATTTTTCTGAGCGAGGGAAAGAAAAATTCAATCTCTCTAGATCGAGTGATTCCAGAGGTAGAGGGAGAAACTCTGGATTTTCATGGAGCAGATCTCTAACTAGACACAGTGGATTTTGCAACAATTTTCTAAAGTAGAGCCAATGTCGGGTTGAAGGAAGAAGAGCACACACTGAGGGAAAATTTTCCTCAGGGAACTTCTAGTCTCAAGAAGTTTGATATTTCCTTGCAGATCAATAGTCGTTGTGAGAAAATATTCTCACTCCAGAAGGGAGTACGAATAGATTAGCATCAACTAAGCATAATGAAAGATGGGATTTTTGACATCTATTGAGATGGCTACAATTGTGCTAAGAGATCAAGATAGGTTGGATGTCTCATCCAACTATGCCATCTGGAAGGCTAGGATGTCCTCCCTCTAAGATGAACATGGCCTAAAGCTCTATGTAGAAAAAGTTGTGGTAGTTCCCCAAGACGCAGATCAACTGAAGGAGTACAGAAAGGAGATGGCATGGGCGAAGCAATTGAACTTGGATGGAGTCAGGGACCATATAATCTCACACATAGTTGGCAAGGATATTGCCAAAGAGATGTGGGATGCTCTCGCCATGCTATATCAGGGAAATTTTGAGCATTGAAAGATGTACTCAGAAGAGAAGCTAAGATGCACCAAGATACAGAAGGGGGAAGGCATAAATCCCTTCTTCACTAGGATTCAGGTGGTCTGAGACTAGTTGTTAGTTGTTGGGGCAGTGCCTCAACCCAAAAATCTTGTGATATTGGCACTCAACAGTGTATTTGAGGAATGAAAAGTCTTTGTCCAAAGCATATTAGGCAGAGACAAGCTACTAGATTGGGGCACGATGTGGGATGACTTACAGTAGGTGGAATAGAGGTGAGCACTTCTAAAGAGCTCCATCAATGGCAACAACAATGGACAAAAGTAGGTGAAGGAGGAGGACAATGTGGCCCTCACATCAAAGGGTCCCAGTTAAAGAAAAGAGGAGAAGAGGAATAATAAGGACTGATCGAAGGTTATGTGCTTTAGGTGTGGTGAACTTAGTCATTAGAGTACCCAATGTCCTCTCTGAAAGAAGGACAAAGAGGAGAAGCGGGACTAGGCTGTAGCACATTTTGAGATCGATAGGCTCTCCTCCAAGTTGGAGGAATACTTCACTATGATTGTTGGCATACCTCCAGGAGTGAGGTGGGGTGACTTGGAGTTGTAGCCCCAAAGCGCTACAAATGGGTAAGATCCTTGAGGAATCCACCTCATGGATCAATACCTTGCTATGATGGCCCACAATTTTCAGCAGCAGGACAAATCAATGACAATTGATGTAGTCAGATGTCAGGGAGCACAATGCAAAGTCAACAACAATGCAAATTATTGAGTGGAAAGTGAAGATGCTAGTAATAGCCAGAGACTCAGGAGGCAAATGCATCATACTTATCACAATTGATTCAAAATTTTGGATGCTTTCTAGTTGCATATGTTGCAGTTGTAATAAAAACAAATGAGAGGAAGTTGTAGTGTAGAGGCAGTTTCGACAACAACAAAAATGCTATGTATATCAAAGTTGTGCAGTGGTTGGTAGGCAACATGGCCAGAAATCAACAACGTGATAGGAGATGATGCACAGACAAGGTGCTACCATAGGGTGAGCGGTAACACTAGAACACATTCCTTGCTAAGAGGGAGTGTTAGCTTTTGTAGAATTAAATGTGTTCTACATTTGAAATTTTGTGAAGAGGCTAGAATACATGAGATCTCAAAAACCCATAAATCGTTTTTGGAAATTCCACCTAGAAATGAATTAATTAGATTATTAACCAATTTTTAAATGTTTCCTAAGTCTAAGCTTAGGGAATATGGTTAATTAATCAGAATTAATTAAGTGAAGGTGAGAATAATCTAGAAACTCACACAGATAGATCCAGAGATGATCCTAGCCATCAATTATGTTTAAATGTTGGTCGTTGGTGCTCCAACAAAGGATTATAAGATGAGGTCAATGTGGTGATGGAGAAGAAACTTGAGAGGATCATTTTCTTGGCAGATTGATTTCCAAAGTAGCTACTGTCAGTTGCCAGAGAGAGACTCAGAGATTAAAGCAGTGAGAGAGCGACAAAGATAGTGAAGCCAAGGAAGAATTCTAGATCTAGTAAGTGCATTTGCAGAGAGGCATAAGAGCCATAGAGAGGCTAACGTTGGGGCTAAGTTCCTCAGACAGAACACCAAAGGACACCGCTCACAAATAGATCACAGATCAA
Organism: Pinus taeda; assembly: GCA_000404065.3. Classification (NCBI taxonomy): domain Eukaryota; kingdom Viridiplantae; phylum Streptophyta; class Pinopsida; order Pinales; family Pinaceae; genus Pinus; species Pinus taeda. The sequence goes on from APFE030484406.1 coordinate 8,772, forward strand.
TACACCAGTATTTTGACGTGGTTAAAACCCTCAAAGAGGGAAACAATCCACTTCCTGAGCCAACGCGGCCACTACAGGCAATTTATCAATAAAAGAATGAAAATTTACATAAGCTTCTCTCGTGAACGGTTAACCTACAAATGACCCTCCATGCACTTTAAATAGAATTCTTGGACCAATCGGGTGTCAAGCCACGGATCAAGTGTCGGTAATACCGAGGAGAGAATGAACCGTCGGATCACTACATATCGTGATCGTCGGATTGTAAGTTACAAAAGTACATAGTAAAGAAACACGCTTTACCTAACTCTATACTAGACCAAGTTATACTTAACTATTTCCTATGTGTCGGAAATATCCTAACATCCCCCCTTAAGAACAACTTGGGATAGGATTGAAGGATTTACAAATATGACACAATAGGAGAAGGAAGGAGGCACTAGAGCCTATCCCCCCTTAGTGACAACTTCCTGGACTCCAAGCATATATCGAAGTTTAGTGAACTTCGCCTCTGTGAGAGCCTTTGTGAAGATGTCTGCAACCTGATCATCTGTTGAACAATATTGCCCTTCAAGAACATGGTCATGAATGAGCTTTCTGATGAAGTGCATGTGTAGTTCAATGTGTTTGCTACGCAGATGCTGAACTGGATCTTTGCAAAGCTGAATGGCACTTTGCTTATCACACCAAAGTGTAGTCAGATGCTGCTGCTCAAAGCCAAATTCTGATAGGATCTGACGAAGCCACAAGGCTTCCTTACTAGCTTCCACGGCACCACGATACTCTGCTTCTGCTGACGAAAGAGAAATGGTAGCTTGTTTCTTACAAGCCCATGTAGTAGGTCCTGAACCAACAATGAAGACATAACCGGGAGTAGACTTCAGATCATCAGGGTCACCAGCCAAATCAGAATCAGTGAAACCAACTAATAGAGGAGCTACTTTGGCACTGTAATGAATCCCAAACTGTACTGTACCTCGAACATAACAAAGTATTCTTTTGGCTGCTTTCCAATGACTTTCAGGGGGGTTTTGCATAAAACGAGCAACAAGGCCAACAACAAAGGAAAGTTAAGGACGAGTATGGGTTAAATACAAGAGTTTTCCTACAAGTTGACAGTATAAGGTAGCATCAACTTCAGGAGAAGTACAAGAGACTGAAAGTTTGACTCCAGACTGAAAGGGAGAAGGGACGGGCTTACATTCTTCCATGTGAAAATGACGAAGAATATCACAAGCATACTTGGACTGGGAAAGGGAAATACCCTCCTTGGATTGCAAGACTTGAAGACCGAGAAAATAGTTTAAGTGTCCTAAGTCTGTCATTTCAAATTTCTTTTTAAGGCTGGACTTCACATGGTTTATAAGGTTGGGATCACTACCAGTAAGAATAAGATCATCAACATAAAGAACAAGGATGATAAGAGAGTTGCCCACTTTCTTGGTGTAGACAGTATTGTCAGAATAACACCTAAAAAAGCTAGATTCTAAAAGAAAGCTATCCATTTTGGCATACCAAGCCCGAGGAGCTTGCTTGAGACCATAAAGAGATTTCTTAAGTCGACATACAAGGCTGGAGTCTGTTTGGGTGAAGCCAATGGGTTGTTCCATATAGATTTCTTCATGCAAGTCCCCATGCAAGAAGGCAGATTTAACATCCATCTGATGGACTTCCCATTTTAAAGAGGCAGCAAGGGAAAGGACAAGGTGGATAGAGTTCATTTTGGCAATAGGGGAGAAGGTTTCAGTGTAGTCAATGCCTTCAACCTGTGAAATGCCCTTAGCAACAAGACGAGCTTTATGTTTATCAACTTTCCCATCTGGTCCATACTTGGTTCTGTAAACCCATTTACATCTAACAATTTTGCGTCCCTTTGGTAGAGGAACAAGATCCCATGTATCATTTGCCAACAATGAATGATATTCTTCATTCATAGCTGCTTCCCAATGTGGATGGCCTGAAACTTCTGCAAAAGTGTCAGGATCATGATTTACTGGAGCTTGAGCCAGTAAAGAAGAGGCTCTTTCAAATTGAGAACGTGTACGTCGCTGATCTGTAGGATCACCGGCAAGATCACCTGCTGCATCCCGAGTAGCACGGACCCATCTTGGAAGTTGAGGATCCTGAGAATGTGGGGGAGGATTGTCATCCTCACTTTCATCATCTGAAGAAGAAATGTTTTCAAAAGTAGAAGAGATAGGAAGAGGTGGCACATCCGCCGGACTAAGCTCGCAGGCCGATTTATTTTCATCAAATTTTACATCTCTTCTAATGATACATTTTTGGACTTAAATGGAATAAGTCTATAACCTTTTACATCTTCAGAATATCCAACAAAAGTACATTTCTCACTCTTAGGTTCTAAAGCTTTATGCTTTTCATCTGGAATATGGGCACATGCTTCACTTCCAAAAATACGAAAGTGACTTACATAATGGAACTCCAAGCTTCTTCTGGAGTGATATTCTTTAAAACCTTAGTAGGAGCGCGAATTATTATATAATTTGCACAATTAATTGCTTCGGCCCAAAAACTAAGACCAAGTCCTTTAGATTGAAGCATACAATTAGCCATTTCCTTTAAGGTGCGATTCTTCCTTTCAGCTACACCATTTTGTTGTGGAGTATATGGAACAGTATGTTGCATTTGAATCCCATTTTCGGTGCAAAAGTTGATGAATGTGTTTTTAACATATTCTCCACCATTATCAGTTCTTAGCTTAAGAATTTGATGTCCAGATTGTTTTTCAACAAAGGCTTTGAAGGCCAAAAATGTGTTAAATACTTCGCTCTTGAGTTTTAAGAAGTATACCCAAGTGGTCTGGAGAAATCATCAATGAAAGTTAAGAAATACTTGCAGCCAGAGAATGAAGCAACAGGAAGTGGACCACATAAAATCACTGTGCACACGCTGTAAAGGGGCTGAGGCGTGCCAAGAGGCACGTTTTTCAAAACTGTCCCGATGATGTTTTCCGAGTACACATCCGGAACAAACACCATCTCTGCAAGATACCATAGGAAGACCTGTCACCATATTTTCTTTACATAGATGCTGAAGGGAGCGATAGTTTAAGTGACCAAATCGCTCATGCCAAAGTTTGCTCACTTCATCATTATGAGCAACAAATACTGAGGGAAGATTTGATGACCCAAAGTTGTGAAACTTATACAACCTTGTGGAATCATCAGCAATGCCAATGGCTAAAATCTGTCTAAGATCCTTTAGGTCCTTAATTACAACATCGTGAGGTGAAAATTCAACGATTTTACCTTCACCTGAATGAGTTATCTGATATACAGATAGAAGGTTGTAGGATAAGGTTGGAACACATAATACATCATTAAATTGACCATTGTCTATATGAACAGTTCCATTCCCTACAACACTAAGAGATCTATCATCACCAACATATATATTTTTGGTGTTACAATCATTTAAAGAAGAAAACATGGCTTTGTTTTTGGCCATGTGATAAGAAGCTCCAGAATCAATGAGCCACTCATGAGAATGAGAGGAAGAAGATACATTTAGTGCATAGCCAGACCGAGATGCTTGACAACCACATGCAGAAAGTGCCATTCCTGAAGATGAATTTGAAGAGTGCTCCAAATGGATGTTATGCTTCTTCATTGCTGCTTCCAAGGCTTCCATCTTCTTAAAGCATTTAGATTCTAAGTGGCCATCTCGATTACAAAAGTGGCAATGTCTATCAGTCTTCTTCCCTTTGTTTTTATTTGCCTTATCATTCTGGTGAAATGATTTTTCATTTTGAGGCTGAAATTGCTTAGGACCCTTGTTTGGTTTAGGACCATTCCTTTTAGGATACGACTTCTTAGGATTCTTTGAATTTAGTTGCTGCTGGGCGGTTAACACTTTCTTAGAAGAGTTTCCAAGATTAAGAAGACCAAGGTGTAAGAGTTTTTCTTGTTCTCTTATTAAAGAATCACAAAAAGAATCAAAGGAAGGGGGCTTGTAGGTTTTTCCTTGAGAAATGAAGGCTTCTCTTGTAGAATGGAATGTGGAAACAAACACAGAGTAGGCTGGTCCCAACTTAGTAAGAATGGAATAGATAAGGTTATTATCTTCTTTCTTAACTATAACACCTTCCAAGAGAAGTCTAAGGGTCTTGAACTTGGACAAAAAATCTTCAATGCAAGAAAAATTATTGGGGTCCAATGTAAGAAACTCATTTTCAAGTTGATGGGCTCTAAGTTCATTTTTGATTTCAAAAACTTTAGTAATCTGCTTCATTGCTTCTTCAGGAGTATCAAGTTCTGCAATATGGAATCTAAGATTTGGAGAAATAGACATCCCTATCAACCCATGTGCTTGATCTTGCCTATTTTCCCATTTAGTTGCCTTATCTTCATCTTTCGGTTTGGTTTCTTGGCATGAGGCTATTCTGTAAAGACCTTTACTTCTAAGTAAATCCACAATGTAGGACCACCATTGGAAGTAGTTGGTGCTGTCAAGAATAACTTGGAATGGAATTTCCATTTTAACAGAAACTAAAGCTATATATGCTGAAACTATGTGTTCCAATGGAAAGATCTCGAAAAATTAGGCTGGTTAAAAAAAAAAGGCTCTGAAAACGGCTTCCGGATGAAGAAGTTATGGCTTTTTGAAGAAAAGTTGATGAAGGCGCCGATTAAGTGCGGGAATGTGCGAAAATGAAAAAAAACGTCCCTTTTCCAACAAAAAGGATATTTGAACCCAAGACCTCTACTCTCATAAATTAGTTTTGAACCAAGTGAGCTAAACAAAAAGTTTGAGAGAGAGAGGGGGGGGGGGCTTTGTTTTTTTTTTTTTTGTCACTAAAGCTTTGGATTGCGTGCTTGCTTGAGAAAGCTTTTTTTCTCCCTATAAAACAAAAACACAAAACCCAACACGGACATACAAAAAAAAACAAACCTGACAGCTTAAAGTTAGCTTTGCCCAGAAACTAAATATTTTCCTCAATGTTTCTGATTTTCCGAGATCACACTAAGGCGCAGCGGAAAAGAGCATACGCATGAGAAAAATCCTTCCTTTCTGTTTCTAATTTGCTTAGAGTCGCAGGGCAAAGAGCATACGTAGAAATGAAAGGTATAGATCCGGTAATAAAAAAGAAGCTAAATAAACCGAAATAATAAATAGAGAGAAAAATAACTAGAAACTGCAAAAAAAAACAATGTATATTTCCAGATCTTAAAAATGGCGTAGCTAGGGCTACCAGAAACATTTTCGCATGAAACGAAAGGGGTTCCTCACTGGAACAAATGCTCCTAAAAAAACATAGCAGACCTCTCAGCCCGAAAGCAGTCAGAAACAGCAGATCTAGGAAACGGTAGTCGGATGCAGTTCTACCGGCTTCAGATTTGGATCACCAACGGACGCGGCCCTCAAATAGCTCTGATACCATGTAGGAATTTACAGGGTAAGTTCCTCAGACAGAACACCAAAGGACACCGCTCACAAACAGATCACAGATCAATACACCAGTATTTTTGACGTGGTTAAAACCCTCAAAGAGGGAAATAGTCCACTGCCTGAGCCAACACGACCACTTTAGGCAATTTATTAATAAAAGAATGAAAATTTACATAAGCTTCTCTTGTGAACGGTTAACCTACAAATGACCCTCCATGCTCTTTAAATAGAGATCATGGACCAATCAGGTGTTAAACCACGGATCAAGTGTCAGTAATACCGAGGAGAGAATGAACCGTCAGATCACTACATATCATGACTATCGGATTGTAAGTTACAAAAGTACATAGTAAAGAAACACACTTTACCTAACTCTATTCTAGACCAAGTTATACTTAACTATTCCTTTGTGTCGGAATATCCTAACATAAATAAGCATGTAATTTGAAAAAGATTGCTATAGGTTTGTAGAGGATGAAGGTGTCGGCTCATCACTTATGGTTTTAAAGAACAAAGGTGAAGGACAAGGAAGTGTGACCTGTTAGGACACTTGTGGTGTAGACAATGTACATGATAGTTGCAGATTATGTTCATGCTTTTGGTGGAACAAAAGCTCCTTAGAGGGGAGGAATGATCCAGGTGGCTTTAGACACATTCAGAGGTCAAAGAGGGCTTACAATAGCTCAAAACTCAAAGTGGTCAAATTTCTATCGAACTAGGACCAGTTCGTAGTTCTCGTTGCCCTGATTCCAATGGTGCAAACGACGCTCAAAACTGAGTTCGTATGTTCCTAATATTTGGAGTCAAAGTTTTGGTCAAACATAGCGAAGATTCAAAAGTCAACTAATGACATCAACATGGTGATGTGGAACCACTGTACGACCCAGTTAGCAGGGACAGTGGGTAGGTGACATAGCACTGGAGGTGACATGGCATTGCCAGAACAAGACATGTGGCACCTAGTCAGCGTATAAGTGGCACATTCATGACTCGACACATGGAAACTAGTTAATGGTTCAACTAACAATTAAGTGAGCTATCTAAGGCCGCCATGTGGTAGCACCTATTTGGCTAACTAAATTTGGCACATGACCATTGGGATGCATGCAATTCAATTTATTTTATGAGGCATACGTTGGGTTTACCATATATTATGTATGGTATCACCGACGACAGAAACATCAACCCAAATAGCTAATGCGCCAACATCAAAATTAATGTTTATTAAAACTATATCCTAAGGTTGGGGTAAGCGGGATTTGAACCCCTGACCTCCCCGCATCAAATTCTCTACCTTAACCAAGGCACCTGAAGGGGCACCTTTGTAATTTTTGCCCAACATCTTGTACTTAAGCTGGGAACAATGATTTGCACGGGGGTGGATAGAGAAGCAGAGTTCCAATGGAGTAGCAGAGTGAGTTTATGAGTGGTGGAACCACGCCCTAGGCAGAACCTTGACACAGGAGCCAAGTACCGGAACTATGATGGCACACTTTTCGAGAATAAGAATATTCCCTGATGCTTGTGAGGAATCTTTTAGATTCCTTTAGAGGTTAAAATTCATTTTGCCATAATGATATCAGGTTTACAGTCATTTTTCTCAGATTTTTGCAGTGAACGCGATGGTGATTCAAATTCACCATCTAAGAAGTATAGTTTTAGGTACCCCGCAGAAGAGAATCTCTAAAGAATCTTAAGGAATCTTTAGATTCCCTTGGAGGCTGAAATTCGTCAGAGTCAAAATGCAACCAACTTTACACTCAAAATTCTCATAATTCCGCAAGGATCACAATGGTGATATCATATTTTCCATTTGAGGAGCAGATCACTAGTCAACCCATGGATCAAAATCTTTGGAGAATCTAGGGGTATCTAAAAGATTCTCGAAGGCCCATAATTTGAAAGTGTCAGAATTAGACGAATTAGTAGTCGATTTTACACTACTCGATGCTAGAAATTCAGTGATGCAGTTAGTTTTTGTAGCTGACACTTTTCATTTTTTGACCGACTTCAAAAGTGAAGGTACATGAAGCAGTCAGGTTATGTTTCCTTTCATTATTGTTGAGATGATGTATTATTCTTGAGATCCTTGTTTGATACTATGTTGAGGGATCATTATTGCCACATTATGTGAGATTTCATTAGCTTTTCATGCTATGTATTGTTGTTGAGATCCCCGTGTAACTAGGTTGAGGGGATACTCGTTACCACATTAGGTGAGATTTTATTAGTTTGTCATGCTAACGAAAGTCCATTTTGAGTGAGAATTCATGCAGGGAGAACGTCTCGTGGAGAGACAAGCCACTTTTGTTGAGGGCATATGACCTTGTTATGATAAGAGAATAGTCCATGTACACCATCATCATTTCCAACATTATATGAAATGGCCTCCACCATCTTGACATCGGGCCTGGAGATGTAGCCCACACTAGGTGAACTCTGTTATCAAATGTGTTGTGTTCATGATTTGTTGATCGTTGTCATGTTTCCTCTTGTTTAAGCATGCAAATTATGTTCTTTTATGCTATTTTAAATGAAATTCTAACAACATCGTAGAAGTAAAAGATAATTGGATAATCCCGTAGCTGAAGACATCTCAGATCAAGGTGCCTTCTAGGGTCCCACGTTACAGTTGCCATTGGTGACCTCAACTGTGCAATCTTGCCTCCCAGTGGCCACTATGCATTTTTTCCCGACAGTGAAGACTGTGGCCCAGAGCCTCCTTGTCACTTGGAACTATGCAGTGAGTAGTTATTGGGCCCTCTTCCCAACCTGTCATTTGTCTTGGGCCCGGACCATGGAAAACAATACATCATCTTAGACTAGGATATTTTGGATTTAATGTCGTCCCATCATGAGTGAATTGCAGGAACATGTACATTGATAGATCATGGCGAGATGATGAATGGGATAAAGAAGGAGCGCACATGCTAAAAGACCCACTTTCAGTTGGATGGATGAAAGAAGCTCATCAAAGAGCAAGTGAAAGGAACACATGCATGTAACCATCTTACAATACCATGACCATTGAAGACCCCGCAACATCAAGCCATGTGGAGGAGAAGCCAAAGCACATCCAAGAACACATCCATCACTCAACAACAATAACAGCTTTACATTGCCACCATAGTTGGCCAGTCCATGTTAGCAGTGTTATGTCAAGTTGTGTCATGAGTTGCCAAGGCCACATCACTACTATGGGCCATATTCTTTGTAACCAAATGTAATGTAAAGTGAAATTAAAATAGACACACACATGAAATTGAAGAGCCATGTTAGTTGAAAAGTCATAGGAAGTTGAATGGTCATGAGGGTAGTTCAAGAGTCACAAGGGTCAACCATCACCCTTGGTTATATATACTTCTCCCATTGTACGATCAAGCACTTTTCACCTTGTCTCCTCCCACATAGCCTTGATAGTTTTCAGTCAGTCCTTTAAGGAGCGAGGAGTGGCTCCAAAGTCCCACTACTGGGACTAGTGATGTATGGTGTACAAATGTGTCTTGGAACTTTTTCTTAATACAGAACCCTGTTAAAGCCAACACATTTTCATGCATGTTTTGTAGATGTTTGTAAGACTATTATTTTGACATTTGTAATGCATGTTTGTTTCACCTGTACTAAGATAATTGAACTACTTCAGTTGTTTTAGTACTTACATTGTTAGCAATGTGTTGTATTGGTTATCACTTTTGTATCATCCTTGTGGACTACTCTGCAGGTTATTAGACAAACCTTTCCTGTTTACTAGTTATAACGACTGTCACATCCATGTGGACTACTCTGCTGGATGGTGTACGTGTTTTCCCTTGTACTCTGTTTTTAACAATTATGGCATCTGTTGTGGACTATTTCGCTTGATGTTGGACAAAACATTCTGGTTCACATGTGTCTCTTCTTGGGTGGTACTACTACCTCTCACTTAGAAGCTCACTTTACTCTCCCCCTTTGTAGTAAGAGAACCTACACACAAGTTACATTACACACTTACCAGGCACACATCACCTCGTTTTTCAAAGATACCAGCATAACACTCTCATGTGCTGAACAACAAGAGCTAAGGAAAATCTCTAAGTAAATGGCAACCGGGCCATCGTATCGGACGTGACTTCTACACCAAACAGTGTGAGGTCTAGTTGGGACTTCATAACAGGGATATCCCCTGTATGTTGGTGGGTCCAACACCAGCAACAAGTTATTTCATAAAGGCTCCAAATATGATAAGGAGCTCTCAAGAAGCTCTGTAAGATGATTACATGCCTTTTTATAAGCTTTTTCTAAGCTTGAGAAAGGCCTATAATGGGACCACATAACACACAGGGTTTATGAATAATTGTGGGAGGAGACCCTCCAAGGAGCCCACTAGGTCAAGGTAGTGCTGGGAAAGGGTTTTGAATGATTTTTTCCACCAAATACTATGTGAAAAACCCTCAAGAAGTCCACTTACCAAGACGTTCAATATGATTTATGTTATCCACTACAATGTCCTAGCCTGAGCACGAGATCGAAAGAGGTAATTTAAAACCACTTGCAGTTCAACAACTAGCAATACTAAACCAGTGAGGGATCTCTCTAAGGATTTCATAGTCAATGAATGGAAGAGAAATGGATTTTAGGCTAGATATAATAGTTTTAGTTGAATTTTTGAAAATATAGGGTTTTTAGGTTGTTGGACCAGGGATGGGAAAGAGAAATTAGGTTAAGGTTTCAAAGGTTTGCAGTAGCAGGCATAAAGAGGAGCAAGATAGCAATGCCTTGTGATGGATTTAAGAGTTTGGTCAATGTAGTGTAGTGTCTAAAAATTTTAGAAAGTCATAATGAGCATGTATTACCATGAATTCATTAATCTAGAAGAAGAAATACACAGACATGATTTTCCACATAAACAAAGCTTTGAATATAAAGAATTATTCTTATATAACTGTAAGGAAAAGAAATGATGAAATAAAATCATGTTAAAAGAGATGGATTCATTCATAAGAAACTGATATATAAATAAAACAACATCACAAACTCACTACATATGTATTCCTGAAAAATAGTTGCAACTCTTCCTTGATTAACTGTGTGAAAGCATAAGATACAAGTCCTATCCTCTGAAGTCAAAACATTCTCTCTAAATGAGAAATGATACATATAGACTCAAAAAATAGCTTCACCACCTTCAGGGGTTGAAACCCTAAGTGGTGGAACAGTTTCCAAGAATCTCTCAACTAACAAGTGAGAGTGAGGTGGTCAACAACAAACTCCTCTCTTAGACTTTGATTTGGGTTTTGCTTCATTTATGAGGCCTAATTAACCATAAAAACAACCTATCATGCTTAATTATTCATTATTACATCATATATACTTCGAAATACTGAAGTTACATCATGAAATTAACTTTGACCAAGTCAAACTAAAAACCTGAGAAATTACACAGTGGAATTTTTAATTAAAAACCCAGAAAATTGCAGAAGCACAACGCCAACTTTGAGGTCACTTTTGGGTGCCTTTCTGAAGTCAAATTTGAAATATGAGAAACTGGTCAAATATAATTGCCTATATATTTTCTATAACATCTTGAATTTTTTAAGCTGATCCATGGGAAGGCGTTCAAAAATTGATTCTCGCAATGTGTCTCCAAAAGTGCAACACTTGTCAAAAAGAGGGGCAGAATGTTGATTTTTGACCCCTTTTTCTCATTTTTCTCAAAATATGAGCATTGTATAAGAAATATGATGAAATTTGTTTTTAGAGGAGGCCATGAGATTTCCAAAAATGCAAACCACTTGACATTTGGAGCTCTGATGGCGCTACATTTCTGTAACTAGTGTATTTTTCTGAATTTGCACCAAATTTCACCAAAAACCAAAAATGCTCAAAAAAATCCCAGAATTGGTCCAGAAGTGAAAAATAAGGTATATTATGCTCTCATGGATGCTTTAGCAAGAATCTCCAAGTTATCCCTCTCATTTTTTTCTTTTATGGTTTCTTTTAGTTTGTTTTCCATTTGCTTGAGCTTGATGTTGCAAATCATGTTTCTGGTTTCGTAATGGTGGGCTATGTGCCTCAATAATTAGATATCCTTGTTAGCCTTGTCAAGAAGATTCTCTAGATGGGAATTGACCTTACCTAGCCAATACTCTCTGTCTTCATTAATTTCCAAAGCAATTCTGTCTTTAATGTCTAAGTCTTCATCCAGTAGGTTTTGGTCTTTTTCTTTTTGCAATGTTATTTTGAGACCCTTTGTGCTTGGATTCTTCTTTCCAACTTACTTTTCTTGCTCATAAAATTCATCGTGCTCTAGAAATACTTTAACTTTGTCTCCTTGCTTCAACATCTTGGATTGCTCTTTTTCCATGATTAGTTGTTTGGCCTCGAGTTGACTGGTTTCTTGCTCAAGGAAAGAAATGATGAATCTGGCACTTGCGAAATTGTCCATCACCTCTCTGATTTGGGAATCCTTCTCCTTGATAACTTGCTGCAGGTTTGAATGCTCATCTGCTTCCTCCAAGTCAAATAGTTCAAAATCATGCTCAATTAGCTCCTCATCCTATAAATGTGATCCCTATTGTGCTGATGTAGAAGGCTTGGACTTTTTCTCAACTTGAGAAGTAAACACAAGCCTTTTTCCTCTCTGATGTTTTTTGGTCACCTCAAGTCTAGGTGCCTTGGGAACCTCCTCAAATTTTCTGGATGACCCTACTTACATAGGCTGTGCTGATGTGTCTTGATGACAGCTTGATTAAGAAATTTCATACTACTACAAATTTGTTTCAATAAAGGTATCCCATGCCATGTGCTTTTCTGCCAATTGATGGAGGACTACAACCTTTATCAAACTGTGGTGGAAAAGGCTAGGGTAATTCTCTTTAATTTTCATTTTCACTTTTTAGACATTTTGATAAGACTTCTACACAAGTAGTTACACATGTTGAGAGGTTTCATAGCTATGAAATGCACTAGCAAGCTAATGTGGTATCGATACAATCTAGAAAATCTCCCCTCACATGTGAAAAGCTTCATTACAACATTCATCAATGGTGCATACTTTTCCAATGGGTATCCGAATGGAATGATGTGTGAATGAGCCTCTATGTAGGGTGATTTTAATAAAGGATTGTATTTCTTAAGGTCTAGGCTCATTCCTTTGAACCAATACTCCCCATGATTAGGTATCCCTGTGGCAAGAGAGATGGCAACAACTGAGAATGTGAAATCAATCCCTACTATGGTAGATTCTTCTCCTTTTAGATTGGTGGCAATCCAATCATTGAGTTGCTCATGAAAACCTACTTCACCCACTCTTTGACAAAACCCTAGGCAACTGACATCTTCAAAGAATTGTCTAATGAATGGTGAAGAGTTGATTTGATTTTATTTGTAGGCTCATACCTCATAATCCTCCCTCCTTTATGATGTTTTCCCTTTTCCGATGGTGAAGAATCTCCCTCCATTTTGAAAACCCTGGATGTCAGGAAAATGGAAAAAATAGTGAGGAATGAGTTAAATGGTGAAATGAGGGAGTTAGTGAAGGGAAATGGTGATAGGGAAATTTTGAGAGATGGGTAGGGGTTTTAGAAATATTAGGAAGTTGAAATTGAGGGAAATGAATGAGGGAAAATGAGCAAGAAAATTTAAAAGTAGTCCTAGCTAGGGAAACTGCTCAATTTGATAGGTAAGAGCTAGGGTTTGTAGGAAAATGAAGTAAACTGAAGGGAAATTATTTGTCTAGTGGATGAGATGGTGATTTATATGCAAACAGAGATATGGGATAGCAATTTCTAGGGTTTGAAATGTTTTAGTTGACTGAACTCACCATTTGCAAGCTTTAGAACATGAAATTCATACAAACCCTAGATGATTTAAACTCACCATCATTCATTTGCTTTGCCAAAAGAAAAGAGGGAGTGAGATGATGGTACTTACTTGAAAAATAGATTAGAGGAATAAAAAATCGGAATGCAAGCTTAAATCTTGAATTTGGGCAATTGTTGGTGATTTTTGGGATACTCTGCCCTATGCGCAACACAGTTCATAGAAACACAGTGCAGTTTACAGAAGCGCAATGCCTAGGAATTTTTGTCAATTTGAGCTAGAAAACCTGTGCTTTTTCACTTAAGGAGGAAAGATCTCGATAAAAAAAAAAAAGGTAAGGATGCAAATGAAATATGTTTGAGACTTTTGGGATTTTATAGGCATAGTATGATCCCCTTTTGAGTGAAAATGGGCCCCACATATCTTTTTCAAACACGACTTTCACTCCTTTTGGAACTTGATCACCTTGGAGATTTGTAACCAGAACTCGTTTTTACCTTTTTGAACAATATACCTCTTTCTTTTGGAACCTTGAGACTGTGGCCATGAAGTACTCATGAAATTACATAAAAAAAATTATTGAAAAGAGTTGCTTATCACAACTCATCCTATGCCGGATTTTTATGCATGAAATGAAAATGTAGGTGACCTTGAAACCCTAATGACCTAATGAAGACATTAGACAGAGTGAAAATGATGGTGATGACTGACATGATGATAATATTCTCTTTATGATGATACACTCATCTGAGTGATATAAGCAATCGACATGTGAGATTTTTGAGAGAATAGTGACAATCCTAGATGATTTAACCAGTGACTAAATTGTATTCTGAAAACCTAGTGACATGATAAAATTTTACCTTGGGACCCCTAAAAAAAACTTGGTAAAAGAATATTTGATCACTGGTGATAGGTAGAAATGACTGACACTAACATTGGCTCCAACTAGGGATGGTAGCTCCTTGGAGGTGTCAAGAACACCGTAGACAAGGTAGCTTTATTCACTGGGCAATGGAGTCAAAAAGAAAAAAACTAAATTGAAGCTGAAAACTGACTGACTATTTGACATGACATGACTCTAAAAGAAAAATAAAAAGAGCAGTTGATCAAAGAAGCCTTATGGCCTTCTCCTCGGCTTCAAACTCCTATGGTAGCCACTTCACACTGGGACATGAAAAGTAAACTGGTATATACAATGGTAACGAAAATTTGCAGATATTTCTTCAAGTATGGTAATGCTTGAGAAGCCTACCATTGATCGCTCCTCCTGAATAATCTTCCCCATTCAATTCATCCAACAGAAAAGCATTATTTCCTCTGAAAGCTAAAATTTTGTATGGTCCTTTCCATAAATTTTCAAACTTGCCATGCTTGCCTTTTTCTTCATTTCTCGCATCCCAACGAAGAACCACATCTCCCAGGTTGAAATTGTCTTCTTTTGTCTTGCGATCATAGATATTTTTTATTCTTTCATGAAGATTAGAAGTAATTTGAAAAACGTCCTCCCTATTTTGCTGCAAATGGATCATTTGATTTATCCTTCGCTACATATCATTTGTTTCGCGATCCATTTCCTGCAGAATTTTCATGACAGAGACAACAAGGGATGAAGGAAAAATTGTATCAATCCCATACACCAACTGAAAAGGAGACATACCTATAGATTTCTTAGTATTGACCCTGTCTGCCCATAAAGCACTAATGAGATTTTTGTGCCATTTTTTCTTATTGACTTCTAAAACTTTCTTGATGATGTTGATCAGAGATGTTTTGGAAGATTTGGCCAGACCATTCCCTTGTGGATGATAAGCAGTAGAATGCCCTAATACAATATGATATTTTGCACAAAACTCCACCATCTTCTTGGACTTGAAAGCAACAACATTATCGGTGATTATCTTTTGTGGGAAGCCAAATCTTGACAAGATATTAGATTCAATAAATTGAATGATAACATAATCAATAGCTTGCCTGGTAGGGATTGCCTCAATCCATTTTGTAAAATAATTCGTGGCTGTTAGGATCCATTTGTGCTATCCAAACGATGAAGGATGGATTTTGCCAATAAAATCAAGACCTCATTGTTGGAATGGAGTTGTGATTGAAATGGGTTGCAAGGGTAATGGTAAAATTTTTCTTTTTCCTTGAAAAATTTGACATTCATGACAACTCATAATTCTTTTATATTCATCAGAAAAAAGAGTGGGCCAATAAAAGCCGGCTCTCAAAATTTTGTTTGCCGTGCTTTTCCAAAAAAGGTGATTGCCACAATCTCCTTTGTGGAAATCTCTCATTACATCCTTTGCTTCATTTTCAACCAAACAGTTCAGCAACACACAACCCAAATCTTTCCAAAACAAAACACCATCAAGGATACAATATTTGGAAGCCTTTAACATTAAGGATCTACTTTTACCTTTGGGTACTTCAGGTGGAGGATTTAAATGTTGCAATACATAAACAATGTCAGAGTACCATGGAGATGAAGTGAACATGTCGAACACCTGTAACTACGAGTCTTCTTCTTCTTCTTTAGAAAGAGAAGCAATCACATTGATATCTAATGTATGCAAATTATATTCATCCATGAGCTTGGCCAAACCTTGTCCCTTAATGAGCTTTGTGGGATTTATCTCCAAACCATATTCTAGCATGGTTGGGATCCATTTTCCTCACCTACCTTCTAGATCTGTCTGCATAAGAACTTCTTTTGCAGCTGTTGTTGGAACATAAGAAACGTTGTGAGAATACAAAATTTAAACTCAAAAATCTTTGAGAGATTTCACCAAAGCCAAAGCCTGATTCTCAATTATATTATATTTTAGCGTTGCATCCATTATTGTTCAACTGGAAAATGTTATAGGTTGTTCATTTTTCTGATATCTCTTTTGCATTAGGGTAGCTGCTAAGGTGTGCTCAGAAGCAAATGAAAATATGATTAAATATGAAGTATAGTCAAGACTAATCAAGGTAGGAACAATAGATAATGCAAATTTGACTGCATTGAAAGTATTCTTGGCATCTAGAGACCATTTTACCTCACTATCCTTTTTTAGCATGTCTGTCATTTCTCTCAAATGTTCAGTGAGGTTGGGAATGAATCTCCTCAAAAAATTGATTTTCCCATTAAAAGACTGAATTTCTTTTTGTTCCTTGGGAAATATAATTGTTGAATGGCTTCAACTCTTGTAGGGTCAATGTGAATGCCATACTTGGAGATAATATGTCCCAACAATTTACCTTTTTCCATGGCAAATAAGCTCTTCTTTGGAATTAGTGATATACCAAATTTTATGCATTTTTGAAAGACAATTCTCAAATGACGTAAATGGTCTTCATCAGATTAGAAAAAACTGTGAGATCATCTAAATAAATAACTAGAAATACATCATTTTCATTGGTGAAAGTTATGTCCATAGCCCGCCGAAAAGTCGCTCCTACATTCTTTAATCCAAATGGCATCTTGGTGTACATGAATGTACCAAATGGTGTTGTGAAGGTTGTTTTTAAATGATCATCCTTATGTACCAAAATTTGATTGTAGCCTGAATATCCATCAAGTAAAGACATCCTAGAAGACCCAACTACCCTCTAAGAATATCATCCATATTTGGCAAGGGATAATTGTCCTTCAAGGATACTTTGTTTAAATTTCTAAAATCAATGCAAAGGCGAATTTCCCCAGTCTTCTTTCTCACTAGCACAAGATTGGGCATCCATTCAAAAAATCGAATAGGAACTATAATATCAGATTTATAAAGCCTATTTACCTCTTTTTCAATTAATGGCAGCAACTTAGGATTTATCCTCCTCAGTTTCTCGTGAAATGGATTTTGATCAAGCTTAACCAGTATAGTGTGTTGAATGATGTTCTCATCATACACCTTTAAATCTGAATAATCCCAAGCAAATAGATCAAAAAATTCTACCATCAAAGCAATTTACTTAATTTTCATCTCACGAGGTAGAGACTTTGACAATTTGACCATCTTCGGCTTGTCTGTTGTACCAATTGTTGTAGCATTTTTTGGTTTTGATAAGGTAGAATAAAATAGTCAAAAAATAAAAGATATTTTGAAAAAATGTTAAGTTAGGATATGGACATAACAGCAGTGAATAAAATGTTATTGAAAATATCTTGATGATGATGTCCATATCAAAGAAAATATTAGGCTAGATGTCCTAAAAAATCAAGACAAAAAGAAAATGTTAGTTTAGAAAGAAAAGAAAACAAATATACTCTGAAAGTGAGCAATTCTAAATGCCACTACTATTTTTCACAAAATAATGGTTGTGTGCAGCTTGTCGTAAATGCCACAACCCATGACAGTCAAATAGTTTAATCTTGATTGCTTCATTCTTTAAATTTGATGTTATAGTTAGAGAATAAAGATCTGGCCAAACTGTTTAATCTTGGCAGATCAGTAGTTAGGTAGAGAATAATAAGGTGCTCATCAATTTAATCTGAGCCCTTGGATGTTATAAGGTTAGAATTAGATACTTTTCTTTTGCAAAATAAAAAGAAAGGAAAAGGGTTTGCTAGCTTAAATGCACCCATGAAGTGAAGAAAAAATGATAGGATAAGCAAAGGGTAAGCATAATTAAGGTTGCAGAAGTTTGATTATTGATTGGACAAAATGTACATTTATCATATTTCTATGTCCATGAGGCAATTACACAAAGAAAATGAAGGTCTACAAGATCAATTAATTAACTTCCATCATCCCCATTCATCCCTATATTTACTAATTTCCCCTACCCACCTTCATACAATTCATATTCATTCATTTTCCATAAAAATCCCCTTTTCCTAAGGTCAAAATCCTTTTTGCCTAGGAAAAGTGAAAATCCCATGCTAAATCCCCTTTTATCTGAAAAACCCACAAAAATATGTTTACCCTAAGTATTGATGTATATATGCGAAAAGAAAATAACCCATGAAAAGCATAATACTTAGCATATTTCCCCTTTTCTCATATATTTTCCCTTTCCGCTCATATTTTCATATTAACACTAACCTATAGTATTAAACCCCTAAAAATCCCTTTTCCCATATATATTAACTCCCTTTATTAAATAACCTGAAACCTTTAGTTTTATTATAAAACTATGTATTTTCATAAAATATCGCGTCGCAAGCCTTTCATATGAATGCACTCTCCTCTGATTGCGATATGCGATACGTAATGGACCCAGACCCGACGCAATATATTTCATATTTCATGCCATATCGCATCTGCCTCCATCACATGTCCCAACTAATAGCATTACCCTCCGCCATTGCAATCTCCGATATGTGATGGGAACACGAACCCGACCTAGTATTATCCATGGTTTATTTCCTACATTGCATTCGGCCCATATCGCATTCCTTTGCGATGAGCCTTTCCTTTTCTAAACTCCGATTGTGATATGCAATGAACTCGGACCTAATGACATTTATCTGCCTGAATTATATTATTTCAGGTCCACCATACCATGTTTCGCAATGAATTTCTTTGTTAATTTTTTTTTATGATTTTAACGAAGAGTCTGCCTAAACCTCCATTTAACCACTAATCTCAGTTTTTAACCCATAATAAAGCACCATACTGCCATAATATCTCCGTACTGCTCCTTCGCTCCACCACCGTTTGATCTAATGCATTCAAATCCAACGGCCCTCGGCAGTTTCGGGTTGGCTCTTTGTACGAGCATTACCTGCCTGAAAAGTGGTATTCCACTGACCTCCCCTTGCTACGTGTCAGGCTCAAATTGTTTTAGGTGACCCCTCCCAAAACCGCCCGTGCCCCATAAAGCGATTTGATGAAAACCAAAACCACCTCCCGCATAACGACAAAATGAACACTGTTCACTTTGCCCCATATTTCAAAAAGAAAGCCGTTTTTCAGTTTAAACACAAAAATCATCATTTTTCCTTTGTTTCGCCTGTTTTCACAGTAAACCCTCCATAAGCCTCTGTGATCAATAAATTCGTTATTTTACCTTCTGATACACTCTGGACTCCTTCCAATATCCTTCAGAGCTCAATAAAGTCATTGATGTCCTCCTCTATCACCAGTTTTCTTAACAATTTCTGTGTTTTGTAGGTAAAAACTTATGTTCCAGGCTTACAAAGAAAAAAGTCTGCATATAGTTAGAAGACAAATATGAAGATCATATCAAATTACTTTACCATGTGACATAAAATCTAAAAGGATTTACTGTTGAAAAACACAGTAAAAACCTGAAATGCATAGTAAAGGTTACTCAGTAGGTTCAAAGGATATTCACAGAATTTAAAGAATATCAGATGAAAGATCAAATCAACCAATGCAAAGGATACAAACATTCAAGCAACTTAAAGGGAAAAATATTAGACAACAAAGCCAACACAACCTGAATAAAAGGGACAGTAAGAAGCAATTTAATAGCTGCCCCTATCTTCTTGTATGAAGATCTTTCCTTTCCTAGAATAAATCTTAATCAGTTTTAGGATATTTTCTTAGTTTCATTATTGTATAAATAACTCTCTTCTCGAGTTATTAATGGTTCGAAGTTCAAGGTTCATAGTTCACTGCTTGTTAAGTTGTGACTGTTTATTCTACTTGAACCTGGAAGCCACCTTTGAAGGAAGCTTTTCTAGACTTGATGTACTTAGTCTTTCTGGAACCTTAACACAAAGCAAAGGATTTTGAATTTGGTTTTACACAGTTTGTGTTATCCTATAAGTTTTTCTAGTTATCAACCATTATGTTTTTCTTCATATGCTTATGACCTATAGAGATATCTAGGTAGGAATAATTGTGTCTTAATTTATTCCTATAAGCTCCTGAAGTGATCATCTATTAAGAGAATGGATTAATGAATTGTTTGTTTAGCTAATCGCCTCTTATCAATAAATAATTAGCATCTTATGTAAGCTTAAGTATACTACCTTGAACCTTTGGAACGTGGTTTATAAGGTTTTCCTACTTATGATTGTTCTATTTTACAGTCTGGAAACTGTGATAATCACATTATTTTTTGTCTTCTTCTCAAGACTATTTTGATCTATATCATTGTGTAAAGATTTATAGCAACCCTTGCTGAGATATTAATATAACCCAAAGGATTAAGTATTTCAATTCTACATTTGTCTTCATTCATTGGTCTTCCAAAACTAAAACCAAAAACCCCAAAACAATTATTTTAGATGCTCTGGCATTGGTAGCTGACCTACTACTATTTTAGAGGTACAACATCATACTGGCAGCGTTGCCGGGGATTTGAATTTCATTTAAGTTTCCCTTGGGACAATGATATTCATTCATTCTTTTCCTTTAAAGGTGATTAAAGGATTTAGAAAGGTTAAAATCATTCACCTAGGCGACTCCACCCTCCCAAGCTAGCACCTTTTAAACATACCAAATCTCATTCAAAAGCTGACATAGTTAGTCCTCTGTCAGATCCTGAAAGGCTTCTGAGAAAAGCTAGTTCTAAAAGGGGACACCAACCATCTTCTTCTTCTTCTTCTTCAATCCTACAGTCTAAATAATTAGAATCTTTTGACCCCTATATTAATATCCCATCTGATCCTGATTACTCCCATTTATCACCTAGGGTTGTTGAACTTCTAGATAAAGGAGTTGATTTTAAGTCAGCCTACCTTATTCATTCATTAGAATCTCATCCAATACCCACACTACCACCAGGATCACCTAAAAATGAATCTGATTTGGGTGTTAATCTACTAGAATATAAACCCACAAATTTTATATCCCCTACCATCTATCATTTTCCTTCCATTTTTGAATGACCTAAAGCTTCTTCTTCTGAACAACCTGAGGAGACATTCTCTATATATTCCAATCCTATCTTTGAAACAAAAAGAAGATATTCCTTTACAGGCCCCAAAGTTAGATCTTAAGACTCCTTTGAAGTCTTTCAGGAGATCTCCTCCTTTACCCCCAACTAGTTCATCAACCCCTGAATCACCATCTTCTTCCTCTACTTCTTCATCTTCTACATCCACACAAACACCACATACTCCACTTATACAACCTCATACACCTCAAGCAACTCATACACCACCTGATGTCATGGCTTTCCGACCTATTGTACAGGCTAGATATGATGCCTTAGTCTTCCCTGATAACCTTGATGCATTCCCAGCTAGATACTTAAAATACCTTCCCAAGTACAATGGAGAAACTGGTCCCTCAGCCGAGGACCATCTTCAAGCTTTCCTAGACTTTGCAGACAACATGAATATTAAATAAGGAAATGTTTATATGAGATTGTTTATACAGTCACTTGAAGGAAATGTGAGGATTTGGATTAGGCAGTTACCAACAGCTTCCATTAGAAATTGGGAAGAGCTTACAACCATATTTTAAAATCAATGAGGTGTGAAAAATGATCCTCTTTACTTCCTCACAGAATTTGAAGAGCTTAAAAGGAACTTCGGTGAACTAGTATCAGATTTTATCAAAAGATTCAATAAACTCTATCACAAAATGCTTGCTGATTGTAAGCCCTCTGTAGCAGCAACTAAGTCTAGATTTTCTAAAGCTTTTGATGATGACTTTGTTGTTATGCTATGAGAGAGAACTTCAAGAACTCTTGAAGATATGCAAACAAATGCTATAGAAGTAGAAGCAAATAGGGTAGCCTCAACTTCTTTAAAACTTAAGGAAGAAAAGGCCCAAAGAAAAGGTTCAAGAAGCCTCTAGTTCCTCTAAGACTAAATTAGAAGACTCAAAAATAGATGAAATAACGTCTCTTCTTAGAAATCTATCAAATAGGATTTCAAAGATTGAGACCCAACCTAGGACAATACAACAAACAGTTACTAGACCTCAAAACCAAAATCAAGGTCAGTATAAAAGAAATCCACCACTACAAATTCTTCAGAGACCTAGCAATGATCAACAGGTTCCTACTCCTCTATTGATAGATGACCAACAACCTAATGATAATACTATGACAATTACTGAAGATATTAATAGTATGGATTCTTCTTCCAATCGAACAGCCATCATTCCTCTCTCACAACAAAATCAGGTTTAAGAAGATCAGGAAGCTTCATGAGTCTCTAAATATCATGCTTTCTCTGAATTTTTAATTGTAGAGTTAAACAAGAGGTATGATCTTAGGCCTAGACCTGGTCCTAGGAGACCCCCAAAGAAAACTCCTATAATTGAACCATGTACCAAAACTAATGAAGCTCAAACAACTCTTATTCAACCTTTAGAATAGTCAATTGATACTACCCAAACTGGTAAAAAACATTTGACTACATTTAATGTTGAAAAAGAATTAGAGCGAGTTAAGATCCCAATTCCATTGTTAGAACTTTCTAAAAACCCTCGTTACAAAAGCCAAGTCACAAAATGGATACAAAATACCTCAGTTGATGCTGAAGGTGATGTCATAAGTTTGCAAGATGAAAAACCAGCAATAGTTTTTGGCCCTAGTTCAGACATGATAGATGAGATAGTGCCTCCTTTCTATGTAAATCTTAAAGAAAATGATTCCATGTTGTATAATTGTATGCTTGATTCAGGAGAATCACACAACCTTATGCCAAAATCTATCATGGACCATTGAAACTTGACATAACTAGATCCTACCATGACCTGTACACCTTTGATTCTAAAAAGGTGCCCTGTTTGGGATTGATTAAGGATCTAGTGGTTACCCTTGCCCAAATTCTAGTGAAAAGTGTAGTACTTGATATAGTTGTCACAGATATCCCTCCCAAGTTTGGAATGCTTCTTTTTAGGTCTTGTTGTGCCAAATTAGGGGGAATTCTACAGATGGATATGTCATATGCTACTATTCCTGTTTATGGAGGAGAGAAATTAATATTATATAGAGAGGTAATATTTGTACATACTATTTGTAAGGCTGACCAGCTAAGGAACCATCCAATTTATGCAATAGATCAAGACTTTGGTTGTTTTCAACTTACTTCAATCCAACATAAAACTCAAGTCAAAATTGAAGAGGTAGTTGAAAGTCCTGAACCAAACCAAACTGATATTTGGAAACTGTTCTTTGATGGCTCTTGCATGAAAGATGGGGCACGAGATGGAGTAGTTTTAATTTCACCTGAAAAAAGAAAATATAACCCAATCATGTAAATTAGACTTCGAAGTTACAAATAATGTGGTTGAATATGAAGCTTTCCTTTTAGGATTGCAATTAGCCAAAAGCTTAAAAGTTCAAAACTTAAGTGTTTTTACTGATTCAGAACTTATTGTTAAGCAAGTAAGAAATGCTTGCCAGACCAAGTACCCTAGACTTAGGTCCTACCGAAATGAAGTATGGGATTCAGTTGAAAACTTCTTTGATGCTTTTAATTTGACTCATATTCCTAGAGATCAGAATATTCATGCAGATGCCTTAGCTGTCTCTACTAGCTCTTTTAAAATTCCAGATCATACTGATGTACTCTATCTATACAAGTCATATATAGGCCATCTATCCCAGATAATCTGAAACATTGGAAAATATTCAAAGATGATGAACATTTGAAATCATTTCTACAGGTAATAGATGATTTTTCATTTCTACAAATTGATGAAGATAGAACTGAAATAAATGAAAATACAGATGGAAATGATACTTCAGATTTTAAACCCAAATTTCTAATCATGACATTATTCAATTATCTAATAATTTTATTCCAAAAGGACTCATTCCTTTAGAAAAATTATTTGATCAAAATGATGTCCTCCAAAACCCTCAATCCATTTCTTCAGAAGATGACCTAGAAGAGATTAACATTGGAACTGATGAAGATATCAAAAACATAAAAATATGTGCATCTCTAGACCCTGAGATCAAAGCTCAATATCTTAAGTTACTACAAAATTATAAGGATGTTTTTCCTTGGACTTATGCTGATCTAAAGACCTATGTTACTTCATTAATACAACATAAGATTTCTTTGAAGCCAGAAGCAAAACCTTATCAATAGAAACTTAGAAGGATAAATCCAACCCTTCTACCAATTGTAGAAAGGGAGATTAAGAAGATGCTAGATGCTCATATCATCCCCCCTCTTAGATATTCTAATTGGGTTGCAAATCTAGTTCCTGTTAGAAAGAAAAATGGAGAAATAAGACTCTGTGTGGATTTTAGAAATTTAAACAAAGCATCATTAAAAGATACTTATCCTTTGCCCAAAATGGATCAGTTACTTCAAATGGTTTCAGGAGCACAAAGACTTTCTATGCTTGATAGTTTTTCAGGTTACAATCAGGTGAATGTTGATACAACAGATGGAGAGAAGACAACCTTTACTACACCTTGGGGTACATTCATGTATGCTAGGATGCCATTTGGCTTAACCAAATCTGGAGCAACATTTCAAAGAGCTATGGACATAGCTTTTATGGGTCAGGTAAATAAATTTGTGGTTATTTATCTTGATGACATAACTTTTTTTTTCTAAATCTGATCAGAAGCATCTAAAACACTTGATGAAGGTTTTTGTCAGGTGTAGAAAATTTGGAATATCATTGAACCCTAAGAAGTCCTTGTTTGCTGTCAAAGAAGGAAAACTGTTGGGCCATATAATTTCAAAGGAGGGAGTAGTAATTGACCCCAAGCGAGTATCTGCCATTGAAACATTGACCTTACCTAGAAACAAGAAGGAGATTCAAGCTTTTCTAGGCAAGATTAATTTTCTGAGGTTTATTCCAAATTATGCAGGGATTGTAAAAGATATAACTGACATGCTCCAAAAGGACCATGAATTCAAATGGACTCCCTCTTCTAGGCATGCATTTGAACAAATAAAAAGGGCTATCTCTGAAGCTTTCACCTTATCTAGCCTTGATTATACTAAGCCATTTAGTATTTTCTCTTTTGCCTCTGAAACAACCCTTGTTGTTGTTCTGTTACAGAAAAATGAATATTCCCATGACCAACCCATAGCCTTTTTCAGCAAGGTTATGAGAGATGCTGAGATTAAGTATGACATCATTTAGAAGCAAGCCTATGCCCTCATTCAAGCCCTGAAATCATTCAGAATGTATGTCTTACATTCTCCTATTACTACTTATGTCCCTAATAGTGCTGTGAAAATTGTTCTAACCCAGCCAGACACTGATGGGAAAATAGGTAGATGGATCACTCAAATTTTGGAGTTTGATCTAACTATCAAGACTACTAAGCTAGTAAAAGGTCAAGGATTATCCAAGCTTCTAGCTGAATCCAACTGAAAAGTACTTGGAATCAATTTTGTTTTAGAAATTCAAGGGAAGAATACACAAGAACCTTCTCTCCTTGCACAGGGGAAGAGTCCACAAGAACCTTCTGTCCTTGCAGAAGGGGAGAATCCACAATAACATCTACCTTAAGAGTAGATCAGTCTTATACACATCGATGAAAAATTCTTGTTGTCAAACTGGTATCAAGATATTGTAAATTTCTTGATCCATTTTGAGTGTCCAACATCATTCTCCAAAACCCAATGTAAAGACCTTAAGTTAAAATCAGTCAATTACTGCATTATAAATGCAAATTTATACTAGAAAGATCCACTCAATATTTTGTTATTATGTTTAACAGAATTAGAAACTGAAGGAATCATTGATCAGTTTCATACAGGATTTTGTGGGGGACATTATGCTTGGATAGCAACATCATACAAGATTCTGAGGGGAGGATTTTATTGGCCCACATTGTTCTTACAAGTAGGGGAAAAGGTCAAAGGTTGTGTTCCTTGTCAAATGTTTGTTGGTAAACAAAAATTAGCAGCTCTTCCACTTGTTCCATCAATAGTTTCAGCACCTTTTTCTCAATGGGGATTAGATTTTTTTGGAGAGATTCACCCAACTTCAAGTAATCAACATAGATGGATCCTCACTGCAATAGACTACTTTATGAAATGGGTGGAAGCAATTCCAATCATAAATGCTACTAATTCAATAGTAATTAAATTTATTGAGGAGAATATCTTATCTAGATTTGGTTTCCCATCTCAAATTGTCACTGATAATGCAACAGCTTTTTGTAATATTAAAATGATTGAATTTTGCTAGAAATATCAAATTCTCTTACATCATTCAACTCCGTACTACCCTCAAGGTAATGGCCTTGCAGAGTCATCAAACAAAATTCTGGTAAAGGTAATAAAAAAGAATCTGGCTGATTGTAAGAAGAGCTAGGATTCACATTTGATTTATGCAGTATGGGCAAACAGAATTACCCCAAAGAGATCAACTGGAAATCTCCATTTCAATTAGTCTATGGGAAAGATGCAATTTTCCCTACCAATTTGGCCTTCCCTGTTTTAAAATTCCTACAAGATTCAATAGATGAACCTAATGATTTTTCAAGAAGAATAAATCAGATTATTGAACTTAATGAAAATAGAGATGAAGTTCAATACAAATTGAATAAATATCAGAATAAGATGAAGGCCCTGTTTGACAGGAGAGCCAGGGAAAGGAACTTTAAGGAAGGTGATCTAGTTCTAAGATGGGATGCCAGGAGAGAAGAGAAAGGAAAGCATGGAAAATTTTGCAATCTATGGTTTGGACCTTTAGCAATTGCTGAAGTAAAGGGTAACAACACTTTTGTGCTACAAAATCTTGAGGGGATATATTCCACTTATCCTATAAATGGAAGGTTTCTCAAACATTACATTCAGTAATAAGAAGTTGAAATAGTTTTCATTGTAAATACTATGGTTTTCTTTTACCTTTCAAGATGTCAGTGTGATTTTCTTTACAACAAGGACTCCACATCCCGAGGAGAAGGCACATAGATCTGCAGGTTCTCTACATTCTACAGGAGAAAGCAGTCCCCAGATGGAGCCAATGTTGTAGCATTTTTTCGTTTTGATAAGGTAGAATAAAATAGTCAAAAAATAAAAAAAAAATATTTTGAAAAAATGTTAAGTTAGGATATGGACTTAACAATAGTGAATAAAATGTTATTGAAAATATCTTGATGATGATGTCCATATCAAATAAAATGTTACGTTAAATGTCCTAAAAAATCAAGACAAAAGGAAAATGTTAGGTTAGAAAGAAAAGAAAACAAATAAACTTTGAAAGTGAGCAAGTCTAAATGCCACTACTATTTTTCACAAAATAATGGTTGTGTGCAACTTGTCATAAATGCCACAACCCATGACTGTCAAATAGTTTAATCTTGACTGCTTCATGCTTTAAATTTGATGTTATAGTTAGAGAATAAAGATCTGGACAAACTGTTTAATCTTGGCAGATCAGTAGTTAGGTAGAGAATAATAAGGTGCTCATCAGTTTAATCTGAGCCCTTGGATGTTATAAGGTTAGAATTAGATACTTTTCTTTTGCAAAATAAAAAGAAAGGAAAAGGGTTTGCGAGCTTAAATGCACCCATTAAGTGAAGAAAAAATGATAGGATAAGAAAAGGATAAGTAGAAGAAAGGTTGCAGAAGTTTGATTATTGATTGGACAAAATGTACATTTATCATATTTTTATGTCCATGAGGCAGTTACACAAAGCAAATGAAGGTCTAAAAGATCAATTAATTAACTTCCATCATCCCCATTCATCCCTATATTTACTAATTTCTCCTACCCAGCTTCATACAATTCATATTCATTCATTTTCCATAAAAATCCCCTTTTCCTAAGGTCAAAATCCGTTTTGCCTAGGAAAAGTGAAAATCCCATGTTAAATCCCCTTTTAAAGGAGAAACCCACAAAAATATGTTTACCCTAAGTATTGATGTATATATGCGAAATAAAATAACCCATGAAAAGCATAATACTTAGTATATTTCCCTTTTCGCGTATATTTTCCCTTTCCGCTCATATTTTCATATTAACACTAGCCTATAGTATTAAACCCCTAAAAGTCCCTTTTCCCATATATATTAACTCCCTTTATTAAATAACCCGAAACCTTTAGTTTTATTATAAAACTATGTATTTTCATAAAATATCGCATCGCAAGACTTTCATATGAATGCACTCTCCTCCAATTGTGATATGTGATACGTGATGGACCCGGACCCGACACAATATCTTTCATATTTCATGCCATATCGCATCTACCTCCATCGCAAGTCCCAACTAATAGCATTACCCTCCACCATTGCAATCTCCGATATGCAATGAACTCGGACCTAATGACATTTATCCGCCTAAATTTATATTATTTCAAGTCTACCATACCGTGTTTCGCAATGAATTTCTTTGTTAAAATGTTTTTATGATTTTAACAAAGAGTCTACCTAAACCTCCATTTAACCACTAAGCTCAATTTTTAACCCATAATAAAGTGCCATACCGTCATAATAGCTATGTACTGCTCCTTCGCTCCACCACCATTCAATCTAATGCATTAAAATCCAACGGCCCTCGGCAATTTCGAGTTGGCTCTTTGTACGAGAATTACTCGCCTGAAAAGCGGTATTCCACTGACCTCCCCTTACTGTATGTCAGGCTCATATTGTTTCAAGTGACCCCTCCCAAAATCGCTTGCGCCCCATAAAGCGATGCGATCAAAACCAAAACCACCTCCCTCATAACAACAAAATGAACACTGTTCACTTTGCCCCATATTTTAAAAAGAAAGCCGTTTTTTAGTTTAAACGCAAAAATCATCATTTTTCCTTTGTTTCGCCTATTTTCACAGTAAACCCTCCATAAGCCTCTGCGACCAATAAAGCCATTATTTTACCTTCCGATATGCTCTGGACTCCTTCCAATATCCTTCTGAGCTCAATAAAGTCATTGATGTCCTCCTCTGTCGCTTGTTTTCTTAACACTTTTTGTGTTTTGTAGGTGAAAACTTTTGTTCCAGGCTTACAAAGAAAAAAGCCTACATACAGTTAGAAGACAAATATGAAGATCATATCAAATTAATTTACCATGTGACATAAAATCTAAAAGGATTTATTGTTGAAAAACACAGTAAAAACCTTAAATGCATAGTAAAGGTAAAAGGAACACAATAAAGGTTACTTAGCAGGGTCAAAGGATATTCATAGAGTTTAAAGAATATTAGATGAAAGATCAAATCAACCAGCGCAAAGGATACAAACAATCAAGCAACTTAAAGGGAAAAATATCAGACAACAAAGCCAGCACAACCTAAATAAAAGGGACAATAAGACGTAATTCAATAGTTGCCCCTATCTTCTTGTATGAAGAACTTTCCTTTCCTAGAAGAAATCTTAATCAGTTTTAGGATATTTTCTTAGTTTCATTATTGTATAAATAACTCTCTTCTCGAGTTATTAATGGTTTGAAGTTCAAGGTTCATAGTTCATTGCTTGTTAAGTTGTGACTGTTTATTCTACTTTGAACCTGGAAGCCACCTTTGAAGGAAGATTTTGTAGACACTTGATGTACTCACTCTTTCTAGAACCTTAGCGCAAAGCACAGGATTCTGAATTTGGTTTTACACAGTTTGTGTTACCCTGCAAGTTCTTCCAGTTATCAATCATTATGTTTTTGTTCATATGCTTATGACTTATAGATATATCTAGGTAGGAATAATTGTGTCTCAATTTATTCCTATAAGCTTCTGAAGTGATCATCTATTAAGAGAATGGATTAATGAACTATCTATTTAGCTAATCCCTTCTAATAAATAAATCACCAGCATCTTATGTAAGCTTAAGTATACTGCCTTGAACCTTTGGAACGTAGTTTAGAAGGTTTTCCTACTTATGTTTGTTCTGTTTTACAGTCTAGAAACTGTGATAATCATATTATTTTATGTCTTCTTCTCACCACTATTTTGATCTGTATCACTGTGTAAAGCTTTATAGCAGCCCTTTGTTGAGATATTAATATAACCCAAAGGATTAAGTATTTCAATTCTACATCTATCTTCATTCATTGGTCATCCAAAACTAAAACCAAAAATCCCAAAACAATTATTTTAGATGCTCTGGCATTGGTAGCTGACCTACTACTATCTCAGAGGTACAACACCAATGTTCACGTCTTCGACACCTTCTTTGTGGGGACCATGGTGGGCTTTTTAGAAGAATCATCATGATCAAATACCTCTTCTAGGGGTACAAGACCTCTTGGAATATTATTTTCCTTCAGCTGCATTATTTCAATCCCAGACGCTTCAATTTTTGGATCATTCATATTAGATGCATCATCAATGTGGGAATTATGGAATTCATCTTCCATCTGCAAAAAATTATTGATTTGTTTGTCATGCCAAAACACCTACCAATATCTCATATTATCAGGAACAACTAGGTGATGTTTAACATCAATTGAATACTTCTCATTGGAGTGAATGGGAATCTTCACCATACTAGCTGCAATAGCAAGAGAATTAGCTATAATATTTTGACTTATAGGAATCAATGACAAAGTATATTCTGAAAAAGTTTTAGGATGTCAAGGAAACCATTGCGATAAGCTCTCATTCTTGGATGCTTGGCCTGGTATTCCCCTTTTACTTGTTTGATTACCACCTCAAAGTCGCCATAAATAAAAAATTTCTTTGTTCCCAACCTTTTTAGAATTTTAAGGCCAGCAATCAATGCCTCATATTTCGCCTCATTGTTTGAGCAATCAAAGGCCAACTTATAAGAACTCATTCTTACATTGCTTGGAGTTTTACATGAATGATGCATTGGACCATGAATCCACACACCAATCCCATCTCGTTCTTTTTACAATGCACCATCGAACTCCACGGTCTAAAGACCATTTTATTCATCTGAAAACAAAACTTCGGAAGGCTGAACTATTTGATTTTTTGGAGGACGACTCGTTGCCTCAATAAACTCTATTTTCTGCACTGATTCAACAATATTTTCAAGGGAGTTTTCAGGATGAAAATATTCTTGATTCTCTTCCTTTTCTTCAACAACCAAAACTTTATGTACATTACTTAACATCTAAAACTTCTAAAATTTCTATAAGCTAACTATCATCATCTACTGAATTCATATCACTATACAAAACGAAAGAGTCTAGATCAGTATGCATAGTAAGGATGGGCTGATTTTGCTACTAATCATGAATTTCATCTTCTTCTCCCGATAGAGTTTTCTAATTTTCCCAAATACTGGAATAGTAGCATATGAAAAATTAATTTTTATGGTTCCTTTTAGTTTTGTCCCCCAAGATCGTGAGAGAAGCATACCAAACTGAGGAGGGATTTCAGTGAACACTACATCCATCAACACATTCTTAGACACAATTTGGTCTAGGGACACTACTAAGTCTTTGATAAGGCAAAGACATTTCACTCTTCTTGAATCAGGTGATACTCAATCCTAGTTTGTCCATAATAACATTTGGGATAATATTATGCGAGGCATTGGAGTCTAGCATGGCATTATGGAGGATCAAATCATGAAGTTTGAGACTAAGATAAAAAGGTGGGATTTAACTATCCTCAGGACTTCCCTCTAAGGCTGGACCAAATAGAATTGCAGGCTCATCATTGGCAACATTTACTGTGTCTAACATCTGGTCTACCTTCAACATTTTAGCAATCTGAAACTTGTACTTATCATTCTTTACTAATTCTGTTAGAGAATTGAAACCTTCAACTTGGAAATTTCATTCTCTAAGCTAAATAGATTAGACTGCTTATCTACCTCTTTTACAGTGATGTCCTTCTTTTCAATCTGTCCTTTAGCTTGAGACTCCTTCTTATTACTTTCACTTTGAACTTCCTTATCCTTCTCACATTTCTAGTAGAGGCTTCATTAGTTTTATCTCGACTTAGTATGACAATCTTCTTTTCTTTATTTTGATTTGCGAGAGTTGTTTCTTTGCTTGTATATCTTTTTGTGCATTCTGCGTCTTCAGATTCAATGTGACAGGTACATTTCTATTTCTCAATTGTACTACTTCTGCAAATGGTTGAGTGCATTGTGATATCCTCTTTGATATTCTTTGGTTTGCACTACCCATAGATCATCACTTTCAAGTACAAGTTGTTGATCACTTGGTATAAAAGACTCCTAAGAAAACTGATCTTCCACAGTCAGAAAAGTAGGTACCTCATCTTCCTCAAGAAAATGATTTGATTCTACAATTTCCTCTTCATCTTCTTCCTTCCTGTTAGAGCTCCAGGAAACTCTCCTAGGTTGTAACTCAAAGATGCCTGGTAACATATAATCTTCAATATGGTTCTAGGAATTTATTGTGATGGGTGATGGTTTGGTTCAAGCTAGATAACCACTTCTACTTTGTTTTCACCCCAAACATGCATGAACACCCTCAGACTACAAGGCTTTAGACCACCAATGCTCAACAATTTGGGAATTAGGTGAATAGACGAAGAATAATAACCACACTAGTAGATGCATACAGAATGTATGATGACCAGCTGCAACTAGTAAAGAAACTTGCAAATCTAATCTATCAAGCAGAGATAAGATGACAGTTATATTGCATTAGTTACAAAAGAAACCTGAGTGACCTACTCACTGATACATTCAATTATCAAATCCAGAGATAAGATGACAGATATCTAGCAATAAACGTAGAAGAAAACATGAATACAACACCTCAGGCAAAAGCTTAGAACAAAGGAGAAATGGGCATTGAGCAATTAACAACAAAAGAAGCTTGCATTGCTGAAAATGAAGATGAGACGCTGCATGTTACAGAATATCTACGGTCTCTAGAATTTGAACCAAAACACAATTTCCAACCTTGATTACATATTTCTTCTGGCGATTTATAATCTATCATTACAATGGCCCTTAGCCGTTTAGGGATGGAGGGGTCTTAATTGACCACCAACTACCATTAACTATCTAATAACGTCTTTGAACGTAGCTGCTTCCTCCACTGCGAAAACCTGATCAGTTCTGGTACCTTGCTGTCCTTTAGGTGATCAAATTGATCATGGCAGTGGAGTTCCTTGACTGTTTAATTTGGTTGTTGAGTCGTGCTATGTCCTTTTCTCCTCTGGCCATGCTCTTCTTTTAATTTAGTTTGATGGTCAGACTATTGCCAGATTGACAGAGTCGGCCATCTTCTTCTTCGAGTAACAGACAGGACATGGGGTATGGAATGCATGGGAAGATGAACGGTTGTGAGTGATCGTGAATGGTGACCTTCGGATCAAGGGAGATGTGTGGTGGGGATTGCTTTTTGGAGGCTAGTGGTCATGGCAGGAGTGGAACATGTCCGGGCCATTGGATCTTTCGACCAAGAGATCGGATAGTTATCAGGCGGCAGAGATGCGCAAACGGTAACACGCGGGGTGGTTTAGTTTAAGTGGAAAAAGCTTTTATCGAGCGGGCATTGGACGGTAAGCGGAAAATGTCAGAACTCTCCCGATGCCATTCAATGGATGACACATAGTGGCGGGGAAAGAGAAAAATTGCCCTCATCGGGCGAGTACTTTTCATACTTGTTGTCCGTGCGATATGGGTGTTGACCGTTAAATCTGGCGGGGTTGATCTAACGGTGGAGAACGATCGGGCATGATGCATCGATTTGGAGGAATGTGGGCCGTTGGATTGACGGGAAAAGATCAATGGTGGAGGAAGGTGGAATTACGAGGCACCCTCGGGAGCTGTGATGATGGCGTGTATGACGAATGGGTAAGGTTTTATGGGGGTTTTTGGCTAATTCGATTGGGGCTAAGATTAAAGAGGGTTTTGTCAGTGTATGAAGGTTAATTTAGGAAATGGGATGGGTAGAGTGTGAGCGGGGTAAAAGAAGAAGGGGAATGATAGCCCATGTGGGACCCCTTTAAGAATAGTGAGGTAGACCGAGCCTTTCCTTCATCCTTCAAAAAAAAAATCAGCACTGCATCTCAGGGCTAACATAACAAACAAGATCAGAAATATTAACTAGTATTCCATTAGGCATGGAGTCTATATAAGCCTACACTAAAACTTTGAAAAATAACATATTTACAATACTGAGGCCTGAAAACCTTAAACAAAATAAACTTTCAAAAACCGCCCATTGACTGGGCCATCGAAAACAGTTTCTACCTCCAAAATTTGCACCATGAAAGTATTGTTTCCTTGGACCTGAGAGATGACAAATGGTCCTGTCCATAGAGCATCAAATTTACCATGATTGCCTTTCTTGTCCTTCAGTGCATCCCATTTGAGGACTTAGTCACTAACCTAAAGATTGTCCATCTTTGCCTTCTGTCAAAAGATTCCTTGATTTTCCTTTGATGTATTACAGACCTCTCAATCAATTGATCTCTAATTTGATGAACTTCAGCCAAGTCACTCATCGTCCCTGTGATGTCACTTTCGTCGTTCTACTCTTCTTTCAAGAATTTGGCCATAGGGAGGATCAATTAGATTGGGAAAATAGCCTCAGTGCCATATACCAACTTGAATGGATAATTCCCTATGGAGTTCTTGGTGGTGACCTTGTCAGCCCACAATGCAAACTTTAGTTTGGAATCCCAGCTCTACTTGTTGTCTTCCAGTAGCTTTTTGATTATCCTTACTAGGCTTTTATTGGATGATTCTGCTAGGCCATTACCTTGAGGATAATATGAGGTGGAATGCACTAGTTTAATGCCAATTAAGTCACACATGTCCACCAATTCTTTCACCCTAAAAGCTGCTGCATTGTCTGTAACCAATTTGTTTGGGCAACCAAACCTAGTGAAAATGTTTTCTGTCAAGAATTTCATGACAACCTGGTGATCAGCTTTGTTAGTGGGGATGGCCTCGATCCATTTGGTAAAATAACCAGTGGCTACTAAAATCCATCTATGCTGGCCACTGGAATGGGGATTAATCTCCCCTATGAAATCCAAACCCCACTGCTGGAAAGGGCCACTGGTATGTATTGGCTTCAGGGGCAAAGATTTTAGTTGTTGCCTTCCTACAAACCTCTAGCACTTGCCACAAGATTTCACAAATGAAGACACATCAGAGAATAGAGTGGGCCAATAATATCTAGCTCTCAGGATCATGTGGGTTGTGGTTTTCCAATAATGATGTCCTCCACAGATGCTAGAATGGAACTGGTGCATGACTTCCACAGATTTCTCTTTGTCTAGACATCTCAAGAGGATTCCAGATGGGTCCCTCCAATAAAGTAGGTTCTTAATAATACAAAATTTGGCTTCTCTAAGCTTGATGGTCCTAGCTTGGCTTGAATTGAGCCCTGGGGAGACTTCTAGCTACAACAAGAAATGAGCTATACTGGAATACCATTCACAAGTAGCCAAATTCTCA
This sequence comes from Pinus taeda, assembly GCA_000404065.3. Lineage (NCBI taxonomy): Eukaryota > Viridiplantae > Streptophyta > Pinopsida > Pinales > Pinaceae > Pinus > Pinus taeda. The sequence continues at coordinate 44,119 of APFE030484406.1, forward strand.
GCTAATGACTGGTTCTACTTTTGTTCTTCAGTTTCCTTCTCTGCTTGTTTAACCTCCGAGTCTGCACCTATGCAATTTATGTCCAACAAACTGCAATTTTCCTCAACCATAAGCTTAGCCAGGCCCTGGCCTTTGACAAGCTTGGTGGGCTTTACCTCTATACTGATCTCTATGAGTTTTGCAACCCATTGATCCCTTCTTCCATCAACATTTGGTTGTGTTAGGACATCATTAACTGAGGTAGAGGGTACATAAGCAATCACCTTGGAGTGCAGAATGTAGATTCAAAATGCCTTTAAAGACTTAATAAAAGCATAAGCCTATTTTTCAATAATGTCATATCTTAATTCAACATCCCTTAAAGTTTTTCTGAGAAAGGCCACTGGGTGCTCTGTGCCTTCATCATCCTTCTGCAACAAGACTGCTACAAGGGTGTCATAGGAAGCAAAAGAGAAGATATGGAACTCCTTGTTATAGTCTGGACTTATTAGAGTGGGAGCTTCCATAATAGCTCTTTTTATGGCTTCAAAATATTTTCTTGCTGCATCGGTCCATTTAATCTCGGATCCCTTTTTAAGGTGATATGTTTCACTAGTTCTGCAAAATTGGGAATAAACCTCCTCACAAAGTTGATCTTTCCCAAAAAGGATTGAATGTCCCTTTTTGACCTGGGGACAGACAATGTTTATATTGCTTTAACTCTTTCTGGGTCAATCCTGACACCTGTACCAGAAACAATGTGTCCTAAAATCTTGCCTTCTTTTAAAGCGAATTGTGACTTCTTAGGATTTACCAAAATCTCAAACCTTCTGCACTTCAGAAACACTTTCTTCAAATGCTACAAATGATCCTGATGACTGCTGGAGTAAACTGTTATATCATCTAGGTAAACTAGGATAAACTTATCCTTCTCTCTTGCGAAAGCTATATCCATGGCCCTCTGAAAGGTGGCCCCAGCATTCATCAGTCCAAAGGGCATCTTGGAGTACATAATAGTGCCCCAAGGAGTGGTGAAGGGAGCCTTTTCTTGGTCCTCTGGATGTACAACAACTTGGTTGTACCCTGAAAATCCATCCAAGAAAGACATGACTCTAGCCCCTGAAACTTTTTGCAGCAAATTTTCCATCTTGGGCAGGGGATAGTTGTCTTTCTTAGAGAATTTTTTCAGGTTCCTGAAGTCAACACACAGCCTGATTTCCCCATTTTTCTTCCTCATGACTACCAGGTTGGCTACCCACTTCGAATACCTCAGGGGAACTATGATCTTGGTAGCCAACAATTTCTTAATTTCCTTTTCCATCAAAGGGAGTAGCAAAGGGTTTATGGGTCTCAACTTCTGCTTGAAAGGGATGGTGTCTTTCTCCAGTGGGATCTTATGTTGAATGATGTTTTTGTCATAAGTCTTATGGTCAATGTATTTCCAACAAAGACATCGGCAAATTTCTTCATTAGGGTACAATATTCATAACTTTGGGCAGTAGACAAGTGGGTGGATAGATTTACATACTTTGGATGGTCTGAGCTCCCTATGTTATGCCTATGGATTGCAGACTTATTTTCGTTTTGGGTAGTCTTATAAGGTACATCATTATGGTCAAACAACTTCTCTAAAGGCACCAACCCTTTAGGTATATGGTTACTAGGCAATTGCACAATGTTGTCATGGCCAATTTTGTTTCTTAGTTGACACTGGTGACATTCCCCCATGGCTTCATTCTCTTGATCAATTCGCATTTCAGAGAATTCATCAATGACTTGCAGAAACCTATTGACTTCATCATCATCCTCAAAAAATTTCCAGTATTTGACATTATCGAGTAGAGATGGTCTATCTTTTACCTGAACTTCATAAGCCAGTTTAGGGGGCATGGGAGGGATGAACATGCTAGCAGACACAACGAGGGAATCAACAAGCTGATTTTTGACTCTAGGAATATACGAGATACAAAAGCTACTAAAAGAATATTTGAGCCTCCATACCTCATCTCTGTATGCTTTCAGCCTGGGGTGCTTTGCTTGGAACGTTTTGTTTACTTGTTGAATGATGAGATCGACATCTCCAAACACCTTTATGTCTCTGATTCCCATTTCTTTAGCAGCATTTAAGCCCAATATCAAAGCCTCATACTTTGCTATATTATTGGTGACCTGAAAAGTTAACTTGAAAGACAAATGTATGCATTCATGTGTTGGGGATACCATCACTACACCTGCTCCTACAGCTTCCCTAGAGCAAGCTCCATCAAAGAACATATCCCAAATCTGTGGCCCTTCCTTCTCCATGACTTGGCATAATGGTTTCTTGAGCTGCACTGAGGCCAGCTGGGATTCTTCAATTTGGAGAATACATACTCCAAAATCAGTGTCCATAGCATAAATGGGATGATTAGTGGGATTCTTTTCATCACTAATGATATATTCCAGCTGGGCTTCCCTGTATAATCTTCTGCTTTCTCCCCAAAAAAATGGTAAGTGGCATAGGACAAGTCATTTTGCAATGTCCCACCCAACTTCTTAATCTATCCTCTGGAAAGTAGCATGCCAAACTTAGGGGGGACATCTGCTACTACAATATCCATCATCATGTTGTTCATGGGCAGCTGAGATAAGGTGATGGCCAAGTCTTTGATCAACCTTAGACATTTCACCTTTCTGGAATCAAAAGAAAACAAGTTGTGATAAGGCTTGGTGATGTCAAGGCCTAACTCATCCATGACAGGCTTTGGCATTAGATTATGGCTGAAACCTATGTCCAGGAGAAAATTGTGAAGGTTTTTGTGATGAATAGTCAAGGAGACATAGAATTATGGGGAATTGTCATCAAAAAGTTTAGTCATTGGGCTAAGCACAACTGCAGGTTTGTCATCTTGTAAATTCACATAGTCGTTTGATGCTTGTGTGGCCTTAAGCTCAAGGGCTTCAAGGATGGGTCTCTTAAAGGCTTCATTCTTTACTAGTTCCATTAGAGGTATAGATATTTTCAGCTTCTAGATTTCTGATTCAAAACTAAAAGGAGAAGGGAACTTTTCAGGGTCTCTCACCTCTTGAGCTGAAGTTTTGAGAATGATGTGATCAGCTGCTGGTCATTTTTGCTTGTTAACTTGCTACTCTGTAGGAACAACAGTCTTTTGGATAGGGGTCTCCTTGGCACTATTCATCTTTGACCTCAGATTATATCTTTGTTGATCTTCATTTTTTAGAACAACCTCACCATCCCACTCTTGGCTGGTCTGGTCCCTGAGTAATGACTCTTCATAGGTAGCCAGGGTCAAAAAGGGAGCACTGCATTTGTCTTCCATGCAATGGATCTCATCATCTTCTTCAAACTACTCTTCTTCCATGACTACATTCTAGAAAGGGGTCTTCACTCTTTGGTCTTCATTAGCATCTTTGCCCCTTTGCATGATCTACAACTGCTCATTTGCTCTTCTATATGGATTCGAATTTCTAGGACCAAAGGTGTTCGGAACTCTTCCCTTCCCTGGATGCTGCTCAACTTTTAATTTTGAGATTTCAGAGGCTAGTGACTCTATCATCTTGTTCATCTTATCTATTTTAGGGTCTGAGGATGAAGAAGATTCACCCCTCTGTCTCCTTCGGTCAACATGTCCCTTGAGTTTCTTTGTAGCCATGATTTTGGTCTCTACTTCCAAGGCTGCATCCTGCATTTCAACCAAAGAAGCACATCTTCTCTCCCACAATAGTAGACAGGAATCAGAATTGAAGGCATTGGCATAGGTAAGCTTAGTAGAGGTAGGGTGGGTTTCAGTTCAGCTGGTATCTTGTTGTACATGCGGTTAAACCTTTTATTGAAATCAGAAAGTGACTCCCCATTTTCCCTTTTCAGATTCCCAAACTCAGTATGATAGTAGAGCAGATCTTTCTTATCACCCCAATGCTTTAGGAACACATCATTGAAGGCCTCAATATCTGTTACAGATCTAGGGGTCAATTCTCTGAACCATTTTCTTGCCTCTCCATCAAGGCTTTGGACAAGAACTCTCATCCACACATCATCTTCACTAATGTCTAGATTATCTACATAGCTATAAAAGGACTCATGGTGTTCTTTAGCTGTAATTCCTTCAGTCCCGATGAACTTAGGCATGTATTTCAATATTCTCCAGTAGGCATTGCATTCAAAGGAGTGGGTAGTACTAGAGGTCCATACCTAGCAGCTATGATTCTTTCCATTTTGGTGAGTGCTTGTGGACCAGCCATGGTTGTGGTGGATTGAAAAGTGTTGGAAGCTTGGATTATAGAAAGCTAAGGGGTGACTAATAGGACTAAAGGAATATGAGGGATAGGAGGTGAGGTTTCCTTTGGGCTTAAAGCAAGAGGAGAACCTAAAGAATAAGGAGCTTTATGAATCTCTGAAAGTTTTCCTTCACTGCTAGTGTTATAGGCTATACTCTGAACATGTATTTGTTCTATTACTAGCTTTTCTTACAGATGTATAGAGGATTGCTTAGCTTTACCTAATCCTGATGCTCCTTTATGTGGTATCTTTCTTCCTTTGATGATCTTTTTAGGGTCAGATACTAGGTCAGCTGGTGACTTCTGAGGATTTCTCCAATTATGCCTCACAAACTAAGCCAAAACTATGATGTGGAGTCACCAAGAGATTTGACCTCCAGAAGAGTCACCAGATAGATGATTACAACTAAAAATGTGTCCAGACTTTGTCTATCATCAAAGCCGGATCTGTCTCATTCTCCTAGGGAAGCTGAGCTTCAATCTCCTCTCCCTTACAGGGGCGCCAATTATGTTAGAGCTTCGAGAAACTCTCCTAGGTTGTAGCTCGGAGATGCCTAGTATCATATAATATTCAATATGGTTATAGGAATTTATTGGGATGGGTGATGGTTTGGTTCAAGCCAGATAACCACTTCTACTCTGTTTTCACTCCAGACATGCATGAACACCCTCAGACTACAAGGCTTTAGACCACCAATGCTCAACAATTTGGGAATTAGGTGAATAGATGAAGAATACTAACCACACTAGTAGATGCATATAGAATGTATGATGGCTAGCTGCAACTAGTAAATAAACTTGCAAATCTAATCTATCAATGCAGAGATAAGATGACAGTTATCCTGCATTAGATACAGAAGAAACCTGAGTGACCTACTCACTGATACATTCAATTGTCCAATCCAGAGATAAGATGACAATTATCTAGCATTAGACATAGAAGAAATCATGAATACAACACTTCAGGCACAAGCTTAGAATAGAGGAGAAATGGGCATTGAGCAATTAACAGCAAAAGAAGCTTGCATTGCTGAAAATGAAGATGAGACGCTGCAAGTTACAAAATATCTACAATCTCCAGAAGCTGAACCGAAACACAATTGCCAACCCTGATTACATCTTTCTTTCGGCTATTTATAATCTATCATTACAATGGCCCTTAGCCATTTAGGGATGGAGGGGTCTTCATTGACCACCAAATACCATTAACTGTCTGATAGCATCTTTGAACATAGTTGCTTCCTCCACTACAAAAACCTGATCAGTTTTGGTGTCGTGCTGTCCTCCAAGTGGTCAGATTGATGATGGCAGTGGAGTTCCATGACTGTTTAATTCAGTTGTTGAGTCGTGTTGTGTCCTTTTCTCCTCCGGCCATGCTCTTCTTTTAATTCAGTTTGATGGTCAAACTGTTGCCAGACTGACAAAGTCAGCCATCTTCTTCTTCGAGTAACAGACAGGACGTGGGGTATGGAGTGCATGGGCAGATGAATGGTTGTGAATGGTGGTTGTCAGATCAAGGGAGATGTGTGGTGGGGATCGCTTTTTGGAGGCTAGCGGTCGTAGCGGGAGCAGAACATGTCCGGGCCATTGGATCTTCTGGACGGCAGATCAGACGGTTATCGGGTGGCGAAAATGCACGGACGGTAACACACAAGGTGGTTTAGTTTAAGTGGAAATAACTTTTATCGGGCAGGCATCAGACGATAAGCGGAAAAAGTCAGAACTCTCGATGCCATTAAATGGATGAAATGTAGCACCGGGGAAAGAGAAAAACCACCCTCATCGGATGGGTACTTTTCGCTCTTGTTGTCTGTGCGATATGGGCGCTAACCATTAGATCTGATGGGGTTGATCTAATAGTGGAGAATGATCGGATATGATGCATTGATCAAGAGGAATTTGGGCCATTGGATCGGCGGGAAAAGATCAATGACGGAGGGAGGTGGAATTATGACGTGCCCTCGGGAGCTGTGTTGACGGTGCATACGGAAAATGGGTAAGATTTTATGGGGGTTTTTGGCTAATTTGCTTGGGGTTAAGATTAAAGAGGGTTTTGTTGGGGTATGAAGTTTAATTTAGGAAATGGGACAGGTAGAATATGAGCGGGGTAAAATAAGAAGGGGAATGATGGCACATGTGGGACCCCTTTAAGAACAGCAAAGCAGACCAAGCCTTTCCTTCATCCTTCAAAAAAAAATCAGCACTACATCTCAGGGCTAACACTTCCCTTCAATGTAGTTTTTCTTAAATGGAGTTCTTACTTGTCCATGAGGATCCTGTTTTCTTTTCTCTTTTTGCTTATTTCTAAACTGTTGTTGTTGATGCCCTCGAAAATTTGGATTCCTTACTGAAGGCTCCACTTTCTGATCTCTTTTATAGAGATTCTTTCCATCATTCTTTCCATGATTTTGATCAGAGTATCAATTTTTACATCAAAAGATGAAGAGGGCTCTTCTCTAAAGACAACTTTCTTTTCAGGTCTCTTAGGCTTTGTTGTAGATTTATTGATGAGCAGATTAGCTTCGACACTTACTGCATTTCGCTTCATTTCTTCTAGAGTTTCAAGATCTCTCTCCCTAAGCTGATATGCCATGTCTATGTCAAAGGCACTAGGATAGTGGAGAACTGTTAAACTAGGTGGAGGTTCATATCGTCAGGAATGGAATTATACACCATATTGAACCTTGTTGTGAATTCTTGGACTCTCTCATTTTGGTTTCTTTTCATGGAATTGTACTAAGCCAAATTCTGCAGTGGATTTTTCTTTTCTTGCCATTGTGCTAAGAAAAACTATATTAACCTCTAAGAGCTATTGATAGAATTAGCAGCCAAATTGCGAAACCATTTCTTAACATCTCTGGAAAAACTTTGAGTTATGATTCTCATCTTAGAATCTTCTTCATCAATCTCTTCAAGATCAATAAAATCTACCAATTTTTCAACATGCTACTGGGTTGTGATTTCTGAACTTCCATCAAATAGAGGGAGTCTTTGGCCATATTTTTGAGGTAGAGTAGCAAGTTGAGCAAGTAAGATTAGAGGAGCAAGGCGAGCCATGAATACTGGAAGATGTAGTAGAGGTATGACAATGGGCTATGTAGGTAAAGATGATGACACTAATGAAGGTGGTGTAAAAGGAGATGAAGTAGCTGATGTATTTGGAGGTGCAGTAGAGTATGAAGCAACAATTAGGTTTTCAAGTTGATAGTGGATGTAAGTTTTTTCAATGGTTATTTGAAGGTGGTCAGCTAGACTCTGGAGTTTATCAAAGTTCAACCATAGTTCATGATCAACTTTAGAAAAGAGGGATTCAGAAGAAAGGAGGTGAGAATCAAATTGAAAAGGTTCAAGTACTAATTCAAAAAGGAAAGACTCGGATATTGACCTGAAAAGAGATAGCTCAAACTGAATATCAAAAGAAATATGCTCAACAATGAACAAATTTTCAGGGAAAGAAGTAGTCCTTTCTAATTTTTCAGTTGTACTTTCAGAAATAGGCGACTTGAGTTTTCTAAGTAGTTTTTCTGGGTCATCAATAATAGAAGGCAGATTTGTGTCAAGAATTGACCTAGTATGTCTCATAGGAGCCAAAATTTTCACACCTTAAACTTGATAAAATTTATTAAATCAGCCTATCTTTAGATATTGGAAGTTGTGTGTTGACGGTGTTGGACCTGCCAACATGTCAAGGGGATCTCCCCAGTAAGAAGTCCCAATTAGACCTCAGACCATTTGGTGTAGGAGTCCCAACAGTGGGTCGTAAGGTAATGTTTTGACCGCGGTGTCACATAGAGGCAAGTAGAATAACTTTGTCAGCAGCAAGGGTGTGATTGATGTAGTGAGTCAAGGAAAGTGTATGAGAGGTTACAACACTTCGAAGGGGGAAGGAGGTGAAGGTGAGTTCTAGGTTGAAAGGGATCAGTCCCAACTTGGCTAGGAACACACAACACAAAGGACATGCATAGCTTCTGATGGAGCAATCCACTCGAATGCGACATTCACACCATACAAGGTAAGTGTTACACAGTAATTTGTCACCATTTGTCACCGTCCCTGTTACCCCTCTCCTGTAGCTTGGAGGACTCATTCCGGGACTTGTGAGAAGTGACAAGACTTGAAACCACTTGCATCATTCACCTCTGAGCATGAGCTTCATATGCCCTGAAGACATCTCCTGCACCTTGCCCTTAAAAATGGCCCTTTTTACATTAGCGCTGGTACACTATGTACTGCCCGCGCCAATGGGGAAAATCCTATAAAAGGGGCGCGCCATTAGCGCTCTATCCCAGAGTCGCAATCGCGCCAACCTTTTTGGGCAAAGTTTTTAACCAATCAACCTTCAAAAGTTCTATCCAACTCATTCACCAACTGAATCCAAGTTAAGTGAGGATGGTTTGGCTTCAAATCTCCTTGAATGGGAAGTAGTTTGCCACCATTCTATAGAAGTTTCCAAGTGATGAAGCCAAATCCATTATTGTTGTGATTGATCTTATCTCTTCCTTTTCATCTATAAAAGCTTGTCTCCATGCCTTGAGCAAGCTAGTTCTAGTTCTAGTGGCAATACTTGTGCTGAAAGGAAGATATCAAGAGTTTAGAGTTGCAAGAGCCTTCTTTGTGTCCATAAGGCTTAACCTAAGTAAAGAGATCTTGTCACCAAAGAGAGAGAGGCTTGTCCCTCATCCCTTCAAGCTTTGCAAGACTTGTGTAGCTGAGCACCCAGCCAAAGGAGGACTTGACGTCAGGACATTGGTTGTATTCTCCTTTGTTGATTATTAATAATAGATGACTATCATTATGGTTCCATTCTCATTGTACTTGTAATGGTTGATGTTTAATTATATCCTTCCTGACTGATGTATAATTGCATATATTGGATTTCACGCTTGTGTTTGTGTTGTTCCCTTTGTGTGCAGGTGTCCATTCACCGAGATAGGGGAGGATTGTAACCGGCCAAGACAAAGGAGCGTGGGCGCCGTTTCTTCTACGAACAAAAGCGTTGGAACTCAAGTAGGTCTTCATCACCTACCTTTTATTTACAATTAGGAACTTGCGTGATAGCATTGTTTGATTGTTTCTAGACCCGTTCTGGGCTAGTAGGGATCGCCTCTATCCGTAGAGGGGATTTACCTCTCCAACAATTTGGCGACTCCGCTGGGGAGTTTAGCTTGTTTTTTAATTTGTAAACTTAGACTGAGTCTGAAGCACGGCCAGATAGCCTTCGAAACACTATTTCTTTGCAGTAGCGAAGTAGATCAAAGCCGATTCAGTCAATCTCCGGTTTGGTTTACAGACTAAACAATTTTGTATTTGTCTTGCCTCTTTGGTTTTCTCTTGTTTGCTTGCTTGGATAGCTTTTTGGATTTGATTTCTTGCTGCCTCTTGCTTCCTGGCTTGCCTAGATACTGTAACCGAGCTTTAGACCGCTTATTTTTCTTTTTGAATTGGCAAACTTCATTAGCGCGTTTTTTTCTTTGACAGTCGCGCTATTGGCCCTTGTTGCTAACTGACAACCCGCGCCAATCCCTGCTTAGCGCGAGTTACAGCCGGACAGTCGCACCAGGCCTCTTAGCTTTTGAATTCACTTGTTTTCCTGCCTTCTGAGCTTGGATTTACATCTTGCCACACCTTTTTCAATTCTGGAGTGTGTTTGATCCTTCTTTGACTGGTTTTTAACCTTTGTCCTTCGGGTGTTTGCCTCTTTCTATCGATTTCACAACTCAACCCTAGGGCATCTAGTGGTCGTGTGTGTCGACCTTTTGTGGGAGTTTTGGGTTTCTTGATTGTCTAGGGTACTTTGTGATTGCTTTCCACACTTGTTCAGTGATTTTTGAAGTGTTTTTGATTGATTTCCGAGTGACTTGCTTTTTCTTGCTTGGATTCCATTCTAGCTTTGTTTGAGCTTAGATCACATAGCTCGTACAAGCCTTTGTTTTCCTTTCGATTTGGAGAACTGTTTTAGTGTCTTGGGATTTCATTGTGTTCTCATTGAGTGAATTTGTCTCTTTTACTCAGTGTTATTGTCTTTCAAAATTCATTCTAGTGCATTGTGCCTTTGAAAAGAAATCAAATAATCTCTTTTGCATTCAATAGTTAATGGAATAGAACTTTTCGTTGAATTGTATTATTGAAAAGAAAAAGTTTATTTATTTTCCATTAGCTGCATTAGGATGTTTGATTGATTGTGCTCATTTTGTTTGATTGAAAATTCTTAACCTTCTCGTAGTTAGTATTCATCGAACAAAATGGTATTCTTTGGCATATAGCTTGCATCTAGGCAATTGTGAAAGATCACATACGGTAGGACCTGAAATCGAAACTTAACTAAAGATCAACCATAAAATAAATCGAATGAACTTAAAAATGCATTGGAACATAGCGCTCACATTCTAGAGGTCTAGGCTAGAGATGTGCTCCAGCGTCGTTAAACCTAGTCACTTTTGTTTTCGCATTAAGGTTGGGTGATTCCTCCTTGTATGATTCGATTGTGGTCTAGTACAGACTTGGGCTCCCACGTATCATCGCGTATATATGGGGAGACTCCACTAGGTTTTTATCCTTGATCCATAGGAAGCCGTGTCTGCCGCCTTACAAGCCGTAATGCACCGAACACAACATTCAGGAAGATTGACTGCAGTACGGAAAGTCCTTGGTTTTCATACGATTGCCAAGGTGTATAAGAAGATTTATGGATTTTCTGGTAAACCCCTTGCCTAGTTTCTCCAGAGCAGTCACTTTTTGATCCTTTTCGGACTCTGTAAAAGAAAAGGCTCTATTGAGAATTTGTCACTTCGGGCTCTTTAAACATTCGAAGACGACTAGAGTCATCTTTTGTCCTTTTCTCGACTCTTAAAACATGAAAAGGTCAAGTTGTGTCATAATGTACTAAAAATTTATTCGGCCACGATAACATTCACCTTGATAGATCTTATTTGCGTTCAGTTTTGAGTAGGGTCTCTTATCGTTAGCTTGTTTAGGGTCTTTGTTTGATCATCCTGGCGGATCCATCGATCCCGTCTCCCGTCCCAAGTGACCAAGGGTCTCCATCTTCTGCTGCCCCTGAGACACCGGTTTGTGGTGACACTTTCCCTATTGTTCCAAGTGTCCAACCGTTGAACTCTCATGCTCCAGAGGATGAGCTTTACGACTTGTTTTGGAACCCTGTTTGGGAGCCCTCTGAAGAGGATTTTCCCACTACTCCTGTTGGTGTTGCATCTTCGATGGCTTCTTCTGACATGGAGGATACATCTCCTGTGTCGAGTGGGACGCCCGTTATGTCGAGTATTGATACTCCCATTGTGGGTACATCCCTAGTTATCTCTACGCCCTACACTGTTACGCCTCTCGGTATCACAGTGCCGATGCGCTATAGATCTCTAAGGGATGCTATGAACTCTGCGACTTCCTCTTCTATGTGGGATCAAAACATTGTCCCTACTACGGGACCATTTGTTTCCCAAGTTCACCATACTGTTGTTACATCAGTTCCAACCAATCTGATCGTCTGTGTCGCGTCATCAACTCCAGGTGCTAGTGCCGTTACAGCATCTTCTACTGTGACTTCCGTTGCCGGCCCACCCAGAGGCACGGTACAAAGTGGTCCATCGACACATACTATTAGAGTTGTCCATCCCACAAGTGGTGCCCCGCCTCTTTCTAATGCTATTTCGGCAGGGGGAGCATATTCCCAATACTTGCATAATGTCCAAAACCCAGGCGGGCAAGGCCCCTATTATGATCCTGTCAATCATCATTTGTATATCTCCTTTCCAACTGAGCCCTATATTGAGGCTTCAGTTCCATTGAGTGTGGCTTGGGGTACCACCGGATATGGCGGTGGCCAGTTCCATCCAGGTCAAGGACAACTATCTCAAGGACCACCCTACCAGGGTCAACCATCCTACTCGCAACCTAGTCATGGGCAGCAGTATTATGGCCAGAACTACCCAGGTCAACCTGGAGGCTCGCAAGGACAACCTTATCAGGGACAACCTTTAGCCTCTAGTGGTCTGTCTTATACATATCTTGGGCAACTTTCTGGAAACCTGGGACAACCCTATGCTCAGCAAGGGCAACCTGGGCCCCAGCAGGGCTACCCTTTGGGGCAACCCTATGGGAACCTAGGACAACCTTATAGTCAGCAAGGTCAACCTGGAAACCAACAAGGCTACCCTTCTAGGCAAGGGGGCCAGCCTTACGCACAACAAGGCCAGCCCACTGCTCAGCCTAATCAACCATCTGGTCTACAAGGACAACCTTCGGTTGCACAAGGACAGCCCATCGCTCAGCAAGCTCAACCCTCTAGGCAAATGGGTCCGTCTCAGATCCAACCAGGACAACCTTCCAGCCAGATGGCCCAACCTTCACAAGGATATCTTTCTGGGGCGGCTCAATCGGGCATGCAGATGGTTCCTGCTTCGCAGCGTCAACCCGGTTATCAACCCAAGAATCAAGCTGGTCTCCAGTCACAAGGTGGGTACCAATCCCAACCTTCTTATTCAGGTGGGTACCAATCCCAACTTCCTTATTCAGGTGGGTATCAATCCCAACCTCCTTATTCAGGTTGGTACCAATCCCAACCTCCTTATTCAGGTGGGTATCAATCCCAACCTTCTCATCAAATGCCGCATGGTTCCCAAGCTCAATATGGAGCACAACAACCGTATGGATACCAGCAACCCCAGGGGCAAAATCAAATCGCCCCGTATCAAAATTACCAACAGCCGCAGGCCAACCCTTATCAAAATTATCAACAACCTGTAGGGCAGTATGGTAACCAATGGGGCGCTGGGGGGCAGAACCAGTATCAACTGTCCAGTTTCAGAAATAACCCTTATGGACAAAATTCTTTTGGACAAGGCCCTTTTGGACCTGGTCCATCAGGACAAGGCCAGTGGGGGCAACCAGCGACTGGATGGAATTCTGGCCCTACCTCATATCCACAGATGTCTTTCAACCCGCAGCTACCATTTCTAGTGACGTTGGAACTGCCCGATGTGTCGAAGTTAACAAATGATCCCATTTCGCATAATCCACAATGGCCACCAGTTCCAACTAAGATACCTAGCGACTGTCCCAAATTTGATGGCAAAGCCGGAGAGGACCCTCAAGCCCATGTAATGACGTATCACTTATGGTGTTCGTCTAATTCATGGCTCGATGATTCGATTCGACTTCGCCTCTTCCAAAGGACTCTCACTGGTTCTTCCACTAAATGGTATATTGAATTGACCCGCACATCATTTCAGGATTTTAATTCATTGGATATGGCATTCCTTACTCACTTTCAGTTACCCATTCGGTACGAGACAGGGACCCATCTCCTTACGTCTCTTAAGTAAGATACAACTACGCATATCTCTGATCATATACATTAATGGAGAAGGCGTCGCCGGTTGATCAAGTTTTGGATTCCTGATCAACTCCTCACCGATTGGTTCACGACTTCCTTTGTCCCTAAGATTGCACGGGACATTGCTATGGGAGCTTGCGTGACTGAAGAGCAAGCGATCGCGCGCACTCAGTACCTGGACTCAGTTTACTCTCAGTCAGGTACCTTGTATGAGCATTTTCCAGACGCCCCGTGACCCGGTACATCCAAGGCTCCACCGAAGCCATCTGTTGATGGAGTTATTGGCTCTTTGAACCCGGCCTCTAAAAAATCATCTTCAAACCCTAGGAAGAAAAAGTCAGGTGCTTCTAACGAAAACACTTCTCAGGGTGGTTCAAATTCTGGTAGTACTTCCGAGGTCAACGCCGTCCAGTCCACCACAGCAGGTAAGGCCTTGAAAGGAAAGAAAAAGGGAAAAGGAAAAGATAAATCTGAGCAACCTAAATAGGAATCCTCCAAACCTCCAGCCGAGGAAGGAGCTAAGCGCAAACCCAAATATCCTTGTCTCATTTGTGAGGAGGATCACTACACTAAGGACTACCCAAGGTGATCTAAAGTTAGTCGCTTGTTGAAAGGTTCTCCTGGGGTTCCTGTGGTTCTTAAAGAACCCTTTCCCTCTCAGCAGACTCAAATGGTGGTTGATCCGTCTTCTTCTCCCTTTGGTTCCCAAGTCTTCATGGCTGGATCTATCCCCGTTCATGTAACGACTCGAGCAAAGGAGTATCCGTCGTCCGTCGGGAAGGAGCCCGAGGTTCCCTCAAGTGCTCCTTCGTCCAGCTCTGGTCCACTCCATATTGAGAGACCAAGTACTGAGACGACCATCCAACCCCTCCTAAAGGAGTACTCAGGCGATCTTCTTACAATCTGAATGCTCGTGCTACCGAACACTATAGCATCATAGAGGACTTAGCGCAGGCTCCGTCGGCTATGTCCGCCTTAGAAGTTCTCCAGAGCTGCCCCCCTTAGAGGAACTCCCTGCTATCGGCCATCGGTGGAATCGACCCGACAGATTCAGATCTGATTACTTTTGATCTCGAGAGCCATGTCCCGAGGCTGCCTCATCAGATCGCTTTTCTTATCCAAGTCATCATCAACTCAAAAATGATTCATCGTACAGTTATTGATGAGGGCGCATTGACTTGCATTATGTCTATTCCTTGTTGGAAAGCGATCGGGTCTCCGACTCTGAGCCAGTCTCCTACGACTTTGGAAGCTTTTGATGGGAGAGAATCCCATCCTTATGGTATTCTTCAACAATTTCCCATCACCTTAGAAGGGAAAACCATGGAAGTAGAAGTTGAGGTCGTTGACGCGAATCTCACATACAACCTCCTTCTGGGCCGGAGTTGGACGTATGCCATGCGTGCCGTGGCTTCATCCCTTTTCCGTGTCATTTGTTTCCCTCACAAAGGGAAAATTGTCACGGTAGACCAGCTTTCCTTCTTCGCTTCCTCTTATGAGGGAAATGTACCTTTCATTGAAAATACCTCTGTTCCTTTTGAGAGTGTGGGAGCCGGGCTCTTCAAAGATCCCGCCCTTATGGGTGTTTTCTCCCTCCCACCTCCCAACCTCGCCTCTATCTCTATGATTTCGGTTCGTTCTGATCCTTGGGCCTTTCCCCCCATCAACCAGATAGAATCGTGGGGCGAGGAGATGCCGTTGAGTCCAGACAAGCTCAACTACATCGAAATCATTGTTGCATCGGCCCCTCATGTTGAACCCGCTGCTTCAAGTGGGGCTCTTGACTCAGATGATTTTCCCCCCTGGTTTGGAGAATGCACCTCCTCGGATATGTTAAAGGAAATATTTCCTTCCGACGAGGCCATCATAGAGACCATGTCTCTTGAAGAACGTCCGTGGTCCCATCTTCACCACCGTTCCTCATTTCTCCCTACCCTCCAGGAAACGCTGGCTTGTCTCGAGCGGTTTTCTCCATGTTTCCCTTCACAGCCTCTTCAAACGCCCATCCAGATTTATCAAACATCGTCTGAAGGGAATTTAGGGAACATCACGCAGACCCAACCCATCGACATCTCTGTTAAACCAGGGATTGTCGAGAACATTTATATAGGAGTCACTTGCACTCCTAAGGAGATTCAAATATATATAACACTTTTTCGCGAATTTCATGACGTTTTTGCATGGTCCTACGAAGAGATGCCCGGTATCGATCCATCCATTGTAGTGCACGAGATACCTACATATCCCGGAGCCAAACCTGTTCGTCAGCGTTTGCGTCCCGTGCACCCCTGTAAGGTGGCAACTATCAAAGTGGAAGTTGAAAAACTTCTTAAAGTTGGGTTTATTTATCCTATCCCACTTACAGATTGGGTCTCAAATATTGTCCTTGTAGATAAAAATCAGGGTACTATTCGCGTCTGTGTCAATTATCGCGACATTAATCGACCCTGCCCAAAAGATAACTACCCCACACCATTCATTGACCAACTCATTGACGAATGTGCGAGCAGTGAAATATATTCGTTTATGGATGGCTTTTCTAGTTACAACCAGATTAATATCGCCCCCGCTGATCAACACAAGATGGCCTTTATCGGTCCGTGGGGTACTTTCGCTTACAAAATGCTCCCCTTCGGTCTTAAAAATGTTGGCGCCACCTTCCAGCGTGCGATGTCTTATGCCTTTCACGATATTCGGCACATCGTACAGCCTTATCTGGATGACCTTCCCGCTCATTCAGCTAAGCGCTCGGACCACCCATCGCATCTTCGCGAGATTTTTCTTCGTTGTCGACACTATAATATCCGACTAAACCTGCATAAATGTGTCTTCTGTGTCGAATCCGGCTGACTTTTCGGGTTTATCGTCTCCCGAGAGGGCATCCACTTGGATCCCCTTAAAGTCGAGGAAATCTTGAATCTTCCTCCCCCTGCTTCTTTGCGGCAACTGAAGAGCTTGCAGGGTAAAGCTAATTTCTTACGACGATTTATCCCAAACTATGCCGAAGTGGCAAAGGGTTTCACATGGTTACTTAAGCGTGACACCCCATTTCGAAGGGACACCATAGCCGAAGAGTCTTTTGCGCGTCTCAAAACTCTTCTAGTTTCCGCCCCTTTGTTGCAGCCTCCAAATTATCATCGTGATTATAAGTTATACCTGGCCATTGCCGATACCACCATCGGTATGGTTTTGGTACAAGATGACGACGATGGCATCGAACATGTTATTTACTACCTTAGTCGCAACTTGTTCGATACAGAAACTCGATATGCATATGTCGAGAAGTTGGCCCTCGCTGCTGTTTGCGCTGTCCAACGATTCCGTCACTATATATTGTTGCGTACTACGACGGTGATCTCCGATTGCAACCCCATGACTTATATTCTGTCACGACAATTGCTGGGGGGAAAATACTCAAAGTGGATCATCATCCTCCAAGAGTTTGACTTGGAATTTCCTGCTGCCAAGTCTAAGAAATCACTCGTCTTCGCCGAACTGTTGTGTTCTTTGCCATCTGCTGCTGCCTCCTCTCAGATAGAGGATTCTATTCCAGACGAAACTCTTTTCCTTATTAGCACCCTTGATCCTTGGTACGGGGACATTATTGTCTACTTGCAGACATCCTCTTTCCATCCCGAGACCTCTAAGGACGCTCGTCAACAGATTCGACACCAATCCCAAACATATCGCATCGTTGGGGACACCCTGTACCGTCTCGGTGTTGATTCTGTTCTTCGCCGATGCTTAACCTTCGAAGAAGCTGAAAGAGTTCTAAATGACTGCCACTCTAGTGCTTGTGGCGGTCACCTGTCTGGATACGCCACTGCACATAAAACCCTCCGTGCTGGCTATTTCTGGCCCTCCATTTTCAAGGATTTCATTCTTGCTGTTCGTTCCTGTCATGAATGCCAGATTTACCAACGGAAGATGCATGCACCCCCTGCTCCGCTACACCCCGTTGTAACCGTCGGCCCCTTTGCCAAATGGGGCATTGATTATGTGACTTGTAACCCTCACTTGGCCGGGGGGCATGGATACATCATCGTTGTTGTAGATTATTTTATGAAATGGGCCGAGGCGATGCCTACATTGTCAGAAGATGGTCACACTGTGGCGCAGTTCCTGTTTAATCATGTTATTTCGCGGTTCGGAGTTCCACAAGCCATCGTCACTGATCACAGAAAACATTTTCGTAATCACATGATGGCTGAGTTAACAACCCAGCTAGGTCTTAGGCATGATAGTTCGACTCGGTACTATCCTCAGGCAAACAGTCAAGTGGAAGCCGTGAACAAGGTTTTGGTCACGATGCTTCAAAGAACTGTTGGCATGCACAAGTCTAGTTGGCATCTGATGTTGTTCTCTGCTTTGTGGGCCTACCATACCTCCGTGAAGGACGCCACCAGTTTCACTCCTTTTCAGTTAGTTTACGGACTGGAGGCAACCCTTCCCATTTAGTGTGAGATTCCTTCACTGAAATTAGCCGTCGAGTTACTCCCCGATACTACCCCTGTAGAAGAGCGACTTCTTTACTTAGAATGGCTGGATGAGACTCGTCGTCTAGCCTCCCTAGCTATTAAAGCTTAGAAGAAGCGAGTGAAAACTCACTTCGATAATGCTGTTAACCCCTGCTCTTTCATCGAGGGAGATCTAGTACTGCTCTATGATCAAGCTAACGATAAGCTGGGAGCAGGAAAACTCGAGCCCATGTGGCATGGGCCCTATATTGTGAAAAGATTTTTACAAAAAGGTGCCTATGAGCTTATATATTATGAAGGTAATCCCCTGGACAGGCCCCGAAATGGGCTTTATCTCAAGAAGTATTACGCCTGAGTCTAGGCACTCTCTCTTTTTTGTACATACGTATGCTTTCCGCAGTGTGTTGTGTGTGCGTGTTTATTTAGTTTTTATCTCAGTGTGTCGGCATGATTTCCGCTTATTGTGTCTTTTGCTTCTTGAACAGATCTCTGGATCGCCTTACGTTGGTTTCACTGATGGTGCTTCTCGTAGTACCCGCAACTTGTCATCTGCGGCATGGGTGATCTACGATCCTCGTGGTGAGTTAGTAGATATTCAAGGGTTTTGTCTGGGTTGTACAACGAATAATGTTGTTAAATATAGTGCTGTGATTGAATTAGTAGCTGAGGCGATTAACCTTGGAATTCGCACATTGGTTGTAAACTTAGATTCTCAACTTGTAGTCCACCAGCTCAACGGGCGTTATTCCGTCAGAGATCATCGGATTTTAAGGTTGTATTTACGTGTTAAGTTATTGGAAAGAGATTTTGATTTCATTACTTATCAACATATTCCAAGACGACTTAATGTAGTAACCGATGCATTAGCTAACTATGTATTGGACAGACATTTGCATAATATGTAAATCAACATAATACAAGAAGCATAAAATACAGTAAACCATAACATCGTGTATATATATATATATATATATATATAATATATATATATTATATTATATATATAAATATAAATAATATATATTATATAATATTAATATAATATATAATATTAAATATATATCGTGTGGCGCACTGAGGTGCTCAAAAAATAAATGTATATGTCTGGATAGAGTCTGTGTTCTCTGTACATCTGAGACACATGTCTCTCAAAAAATATGCAGAAAATAAAACCTAGGATTCTAATCACAATGGTGCTCATGATAGCACATCACCGCGCGCACCAATCATCTCAGCAGACGATGGACGCGAGTCGGCACCCCTACTGTGTGCCTCTGATATGCAAAGGGCACATCTGCCAATCTGGCATAACCTGGAATCCCTTAGGCAAACCCCTCGAGATTCTGTACCAGCTCCTCCCCCACGGTACCCCCTGCTTGAGGGTCGGCTGCAGGTTGGCCTCTCCACGCTGTAGGAGATAGGCCGGCTGGTCGCTCTGGGCCCACGTCTTCATATACTTACAATCGTCATCAGAACAGGCATGTATTAAAAAGACAAAAAAAATGAAAAAATGAAAATACATAAAACATCAAAATCAAGGAGTTCATACCTAACTCCTCCTCCCATTCCTCCCCCTCTAGTAAAGGAAGGTCTGGGTCCCCCATGAAACTGGTTCTCGCGTAAGGCCAATCCTGGATCACGATCAGCTGTCGACAGAGCCATATGAAGAACTCAGGATGCCATGACATCTCCTGGCCCCCTCCTCCTCTGGGCATCAATGCTGCCCAGCGAGCCATTCTAGGCTCTCGTGTCAATGGATCTACCACCACGGCTCTCTGGATCTGGAAAAGTGGTATACGCTCCAGGAAGAATGATACCACAATCGAGCCATATGCAAATTGTTTCACGTCTGCACGCTTACAATTTGTGAGCTGCCTTTTGATATTAGTGGTCACAGCTGTAGCCCAATCAAAGACGGTGGGGCTGAGGCATTCCGTCGCGAGTATCAGATGGTTCTTGCTCACCTCATGGGGCGCTTGTACCCCAGCTACACGTGTGATGGTGAATAGAATCGCCTTGAGTGTCAAATCCCGGATGGTGTTGATAGCCACCTTAGCACTCTGACTCCCGAATTGTGCTTCCGGGCACACTCGGGCTTTTACTTCACTAACCTTCTCCCCAGAAGGTCTACTGCCAGTCAAAATGGGAACTGCCCCTCTCCGTGACAACCCAGTGATGAAATATACATCAGATACCTCAAGCTCTAAGGTCTAGTTCCATAGACGAAATACTTGGTCGTCCACGTCCCAAGCATCGATTATGAACTGTAGCAACTCAGGTTGAGACCGCATATATGACGTAAGAAAGAACTTTTTGAGGCCACAATCCCTCAGAGCATTCATGCACCCCTTATCCTCAATTGCCAAGGCATCCACAACATCATGTTCTCTTTCTTTCCATTCTACTACCATTTTGGCTTGTTTCCTACACCTACAAGGACAAATACACCATCATTAGAACATTGGTAAAATTATAAACCAGGAGAAATTCAAATAGAATGGGCAAATCTATGTAAAAATTTGAGTCGCGCGGTTAGCACGACTGTTTTTAAAACTGTTGCGCTAATGGCGCGGCGCCCTTGGGTAATTTACCCCATTAGCGCGGGTCCGTGCCAGATACCCGCGCCAATGGGGCGAAGCCCTAAATTTGAAAATCCCCCTTGCAGAGGCTCAATCAGGAATCAAATACATAAACAATAGTATAGAAATGGAGCTAAGGGAAGCAAATCTTACCTGGAGCCGACGAGATCGCAAATGGTTGCACGTATTGGATGTATTCGCCGCCTGAAGTTTGCTCCCCAAATAGACCCCATTCGCTCTTCAAAAGGTAAAAAATAAAAGTAATTCTATTTTTCACATTTTCACCCTATTTATAGACTTTTTAACTCATTTTTGGGTTTAGAAAAGTTATTTTCGAATATTTTAATGTATTTTCGGTCGAAAATGGGTTTTATGTTTGCTTCTTGTGTAGCGACAGGTCTTTTACGCAACTTTGATGGTGAAACAAGTTGTATTTTATACTTTTTCGGACTCAGTAAATACACGAAAAAGTCACTCTAGAGTCATCTTTTAAGCTCTTTTCTAACTCGCTAAACGTGAAAAGATTGCTGAGTTATTCCTCTTGACTCGTTAAACGTAAATAAGAGGCGGTCATTTTTAAACTCCTTTTTCCGACCGTATAAAGAATGAAAATATCGTCGAGCCTTTGTCATTTCAGGCTCGTTAAATGGGAGCGAAACGACATGATATCGATCGCTTTTTGACTTTTTCAGGCCGGTGTCACTATTCACGAAAAGTACTCCTCGGTCGTAATGGCCGGGCGGTTCTTTCGAGCATAGTTTTATACTTTTTCGGGTCGAGAGACACAACTTTATGAAAAAGGACACCCCTGGAGTTTCCTTTTCGCGGTCTTTTCAAACTCTCTAAACATGAAAAGGCGCCGAGTTTTTCCTTTGTCAGACTCGTTAAAACTTTAATGCCATCGGGTTACACAAGCATATGCTATCCCCGTCAAGCTTGCCATCCAAAAATAATCTAGGTACTCGCCAGAAATGGTTGGGGAATAAAGGAATCATAATCGTCGTCATCGGCAGTATGTCACTCTTGAACATGGCACTTTCTGCATTCGTGGCTGGGTGGTCACATCTCATCTCGTTTCACACTTGCCTCCATGGGTTTGGGTTAGCCTATTTGACCATTCATCTGCTCATCGTTTTGTCATCATGACCCCTGATCATTTGACATCAAATACTACCAAATCCGTTGTTGTGTCGTCGATATGTTCAAGAGAAGTTGACCTCTACAGAATACTCAACCTCCCTCTGATATCTCACACAAAACATATTGTCTCTTTCCGTCTCGTGTCGATGATGTAGGAAACATTATGGCCCACCGTCGATCAAGATCACTTCCTGTCGACTTCAGCTCATTATCCAGGAAGGTGACCTAGAGACTCCCTTCAGGTACCTTGGAGCCTGCATGCCTCAATGGAAGGTTCTTCATGTTCGACGCGAGGTTTTCATCATTGGCCTCCGATCGGATGATTCTACGGGTGTTCGACACCGGCTCATTGATTCGCACGTCGTGGATTGTACCTATAGTACCTTGAGGACCATCGTCATTATTGGTGGCACCTCTCGCATTTATTAACAGTTTTCATCATTGACTGGTAATCAGATGATGTTCATGCATGTTCGACTTCAACTCCTGTAGTCACATGCCTGAGCTTGTACTGTGTTCGGGTCGAGTTGGAGCGCAAGACCCCGGATTGTGCATATTGGAATCCGGGCTGCATTTTGTGGATTATTGTAATCATTACATGACTCGGTTATTGGATGGCTGCGACCATACCTGAGTCCATTCATTGATCCTCATCGGATGGTTGTGTCCATACCTGGGATCCAGTTTTTATATACTCTGTTACGGATGGCTGCGCCCATACCACATATATCATGTACTTGAGATATCAGTTGTACTTATTTTCGCAGGTTCTCCGGTGGCAGTGTTTTCAATCACACATGTTCTTATAAATCACTTCACCCCTCTCTCTCTTGGGCCTCATGCTTTAGGGGGCATCTGTTACACAGTAATTTGTCACCATTTGTCACCGTCCCTGTTACCCCTCCTGCATCTTGGAGGACTCATTCCGGGACTTGTGAGAAGTGACAAGACTTGAAACCACCTGCATGATTCACCTCTGAACATGAGTTGAATATGCCCTGAAGACATTTCCTGCACCTTGCCCTTAAAAATAGCCCTTTTTACATTAGCGCTAGCCCACTGTGTCATGCCCGCGCCAATGGGGAAAATCCTATAAAAGGGGCGCACCATTAGCGCTCTGTCCCAGAGTCGCAATCGCGCCAACCTTTTTGGGCAAAGTTTTGAACCAATCAAACCTCCGAAAGTTCTATCCAACTCACTCACCAACTGAATCCAAGTTAAGTGAGGATGGTTTGGCTTCGAATCTCCTTGAATGGGAAGTAGTTTTCCACCATTCCATAGAAGTTTCCAAGTGATGAAGCCAAATCCATTATTGTTGTGATTGATCTTATCTCTTCCTTTTCATCTATAAAAGCTTGTCTCCATGGCTTGAGCAAGCTAGTTCTGATTCTAGTGGCAATACTTGTGCTGAAAGGAAGACATCAAGAGATTAGAGTTGCAAGAGCCTTCCTTCTGTCCATAAGGCTTTACCTAAGTAAGGAGATCTTGTCACCAAAGAGAGATAGGCTTGTCCCTCATCCCTTCAAGCTTTGCAAGACTTGTGTAGCTGAGCACCCAGCCAAAGGAGGACTTGACATCAGGACGCTGGTTGTATTCTCCTTTGTCGATTATTAATAATAGATGACTATCATTATGGTTCCATTCTCATAGTTGTAATGATTAATGTTGAATTATGTCCTTCCTCACTGATGTATAATTGCATATATTAGATTTCACGCTTGTGTTTGTGTTGTTCTCTTTGTGTGCAGGTGTCCATTCACGGGGATAGTGAAGGACTGTGACCGGCCAAGGCAAAGGAGCGTGGGCAACGTCTCTTCTATGAACAAAAGTGTTCGAATCCAAGTAGGTCTCCATCACCTACCTTTTATTTGCAATTAGGAACTTGCGTGATAGCATTGTTTGATTGTTGCTAGACCCGTTCTGGGCTAGTAGGGCTTGCTAAATGTAAATGAGAGGCGGTGATCTTTAAACCCTTTTCCGACCATGTAAAAACGAAAAATATCGTCGGACCCTTGTCATTTCCGGTTCGTTAACGGTCACGAAGCAACGTGGTTTTGATCACTTTTTTACTTTTTCAGATCAAAGTCACTATTATGAAAAGTACTCCAAGGTCATGATGATCGGGCGGTTCTTTCAAGCATAGTTTTATACTTTTTCGGGCTCAAGAGACACAACTTTACGAAAAAGGACACCCCTGGAGTTTCTTTTTTGTTGTCTTTTCAAACTCTCTAAACATGAAAAGATGCCGAGTTTTTCCTTTGTCAGACTCGTTAAAACTTTAATGACATCGGGTTTTGTCGTAATGACACCATTCAAGCATATGCT
>APFE030484406.1:68266-87910 GCA_000404065.3 Pinus taeda
CTGTTACCCCTCTCCTGCACCTTGGAGGACTCATTCCGGGACTTGTGAGAAGTGACAAGACTTGAAACCACTTGCATCATTCCCCTCTGAACATGAGCTTCATATGCCCTGAAGACATCTCTTACAACTTGCCCTTAAAAATAACCCTTTTTACATTAGCACTGGCCCACTGTGTTCTGCCCACGCCAATGGGGAAAATCCTATAAAAGGGGCGCGCTATTAGCACTCTGTCCCAGAGTCGCAATCGCGCCAACCTTTTTGGGCAAAGTTTTTAACCAATCAACCTCCGAAAGTTCTCTCCAACTTATTCACCAACTGAATCTATGTTAAGTGAAGATGGTTTGGCTTCGAATCTCCTTGAATGGGAAGTAGTTTGCCACCATTCCATAGAAGTTTCCAAGTGATGAACCCAAATCCATTATTGTTGTGATTGATCTTATCCCTTCCTTTTCATCTATAAAAGCTTGTCTCCATGCCTTGAGCAAGCTAGTGGTAATAGTACTGGTGCTGAAAGGAAGATATCAAGAGATTAGAGTTGCAAGAGCCTTATTTGTGTCCATAAGGCTTAACCTAAGTAAGGAGACCTTGTCACCAAAGAGAGAGAGGCTTGTCCCTCATCCCTTCAAGCTTTGCAAGACTTGTGTAGCTGAGCACCCAGCCAAAGGAGGACTTGACGTCAGGACGCTGGTTGTATTCTCCTTTGTTGATTATTAATAATAGATGACTATCATTATGGTTCCGTTCTCATTGTTGTAATGATTAATGTTGAATTATGTTCTTCCTGACTGATGTATAATTGCATATATTAGATTTCACGCTTGTGTTTGTGTTGTTCTCTTTGTGTGTAGGTGTCCATTCACGAGGATAGTGGAGGATTGTGACCGGCCAAGGCAAAGGAGTGTGGGCGACGTCTCTTTTACGAACAAAAGCATTGGAACTCAAGTAGGTCTTCATCACCGACCTTTTATTTGCAATTAGGAACTTGCGTGATAGCATTGTTTGATTGTTGCTAGACCCGTTCTAGGCTAGTAGGGATCGCCTCTATTCGTAGAGGGGATTTACCTCTCCAACAGCTACCCTAAACACCACTCGTTCCTCAGAAAATGAGTCCCCTTTAAACTTTTTTCAGACTCGTTAAATATGAAAAAATTGTCGAACTATTGGCCCCTCCAGCTCGCTAAAGTGATTGGAAGTGCCATCCCTCTTCTATTTTAATCTTTTTTTACCTAAGGGATTATCCCACAAAAAGATCGAGTGCTTGTCTTTTTTGGCTCGCTAAAGTGATCGGAAAAGTCATCCCTTTCGTTTTATTTTAATATTTTTCAGACTTAAGGGATTATGCTACAAAAAAGAACTACTGGCCCTTTTCAAACTCTCTAAACATGAAAAGGATCGAGTTATCCTTGTCGTTAAACTCGTTAAAACAATAGCGACAAACTTGTCCACCCAAATAAGAACAAGTTTCATTGTTGCTAGGCTCGCTAAAACATAGCGACAGGTTTTCCCGAAGGGAAAATTATAGAACAAGCATATGTTATCCTCCTCAAGCTTGACAAAAATAAAGAGGCACTGGTCAGCAATGACTGGGGAAAAAGGGAAGAAAACTTAAAGAATTTTATTGGTAGCAGGTCGCTCTTGAACATGACACTTTCACTCCATCACCATGATTGGGTCGAGTTGGGTTATTTCGTTCACCGGTCATATCACCATGGGTCCACCATACCATCCATCTTTTGGGGTTAACACTACCAATCCATCTTAGTGTCGCCGATATGTTTAAGATAATTCATTCAGATAATTCACCATCTAGCTAACGCCTCATCCACTGCAATACCTTCACCCTCCATTTTTCATGACCGCCATTCCTGAACCTTGTATCATCAGATCGTTTTTAACCTTCAGAAAATCATTTGATTCATTTCATGTCATAGATGTGGGATACATCAAGGCCCTTCTACGATGGGTCACTTGTTGTCGACATCAGCTCATTATCCAAGAAGTTGACCTAGAAACAACCCTTTCAGTACTTTGAAGCTTGCATGCCTCAATGGCAAGTTTCTCACTTCCGATGACAGGTTTACATCAATGGCCTTCAACCGAAAGATTTTACGTGGTGTTCGACATTGGATCATATATTCACACCACATGAATATATTGTAATACCTTGAGGGTCATTATCATTATCGGTGATTCCTCTCTCACCTGTTATCAACTTATATCATTCGCTGGTAATCAGGCGATGTATTTCCATGTTCAACTTCAAAACATCTTTTCACATGGATCGACTTGTACATCGGGCGAAGATTGAACGAGTTTGAAGACCTTAGATCTAGTTTCATCCATCTAGGCTATGATATATTTAGGAATATAAATACATTAGATTTACACAAAAGCTACACAGATGATCATCTAAGCTAAGGGATGATGACTCTACATACCAAGAATCACCGGTCTACAACTATAGATGATTATTTGTCCTATGTACATGAAAATGAATTTATAAATTTGAGCATGGGAATGCCCACCTTAGCTAGATCATGAAAATAATATGATGATGATGTATTGTATTGTATCCTATACAGGTCACCTTCCAGTTCAAATACCTCGGATCCTCATGATAAAGTATTTCACCCAACATCAAAAGATTTACGACCTCATGCTTTAGGGGGCAATTGTTATAGACATATTTGGGCACTTCAACCCCAATCATATATGTTGATAAACCAAGGGCTCTTTAACCCCTAAAAGTGTTGTTTCATACCCTAAAGGATCATGGTCAACTGATTACATAATTTCCCAGAAGTTCCGCCTAAAAAACCACTCAGAACTGGCCAAAACTCGACCATACTAACTGCTCCACTGTCAAGGTATGATGCATACTAGCTTCTACACTAGCTATGTGTGATGCATACTAAAGAGGCCTTCTATAGGGTGCGATGAGCGATAATAAACAAATGGCTGAGACAGTTTTCTAAGTCGATGCTCATGGAATCTTCTAGAAACTTCTCCTATGACACTTGCCTCTCTGAATTCGCCCAGGGATGAGTAAGAGATCAATGAAATCTCCAAGTGGAGCCAAGAACTATGAGTGGAATGACACTAATCAAAAACCTAGAGCTAACTCACACCCTTGCAGACATTTATAAATGGATCCCTCATCTGAGAGATCTAGAAGATGGAATTTTGTAATTTGTAAGGAAGTGTTGATAGTTTGTCTTTGAGAGGGAACATTGTATTGTTGGGTGATATTGCTTTTCATGAGGTGAAGAGGGCTTTGATGTTGGGAGGATGATGTTGGATCAGATAGCTGGGTTGTAATTCTCCCTTCTAATCTAATGAAGCTCTTTGAGTTTTCCTCCATACAATCGTGTATTTGTGAATCTTTTTATTTGTGAATGCAATTGTATGATCAATGTATTTCTAATTCTTCATTGTTTATGATATTATAGATCGAGATGCTTTGATGTTGTTTTGTTACTTTGTCTCTACAGGTATTCTCTAAGCGGGACAAGTAGGAGAGGAGTTGCAAGCTCTATCAAGGGAGAGAGAAATCAAGCAAGGATTCAAGTGGAAGATCCAGGTTGGTCCCTTAGTTTCTCTCTTATCTATCATACATAAAATAAATTTCAAAGTGCTTTGATTGTTTGTTTCTAAGATAGCTACCAATCTTAGTGGGATTAGAAAATCGCAAAGACACTAGTTTTCCTGGAAACAGGACCATAGCCTCGATCACCAAAAACTGAACGTCACCAAAGTTGGTGTCGCCAAAAGTATAGGTGTTATGGTGAAATTCAAGGTCCATCACGAATATTGATTATAATGATGGAGAGTAGCCATCATGATTTCATATGAACAACGATGATTTATTGTGATGGACCTTTAATGGTCGTCACTATTGGTGCAAATATATGGTGACATTCATTGACCGTCACCAAAAGCCACATTGCGAGAAGTATAGTTGTTGTGGTGACATTCAAGGTCCGTCATGAATAATCACTATAATGATGGACAACGACCATCACCATTTCATATCAACAACAACGATTTATGGTTACAGACCTTTGAGGGTCGTCACTATTGATGAGTATAGATGGTGGCATTCGTTGATCATCACCATTTCATATTTTTGGTGAGGGTCAAAAAATGTCACCAAAGCTCATTAATGATGGTCAAAAGAGCCTCCGTCACCAAAAATTGATTGTCACCATTCCATATGGATGTCAGGGCACGATGGAATTGAACCACCAACCTCCTGCTTGTAAAGTAGGTGCTCTTCCATTGAGCTAGTACCATTTAAAGAATTATACTTTTAAAAATTAGACCTTGAAACTTCATAAATTGTAAATTCTACAAATTTCAATAAATTAAAGTCTCGGGAATATTTTACTAAACAAGAAAAGAAAAATCAAGGTTGTAGGTCCCTACCTAATGGTTATTAAAGTTATGAAAACTGGGTGAAGGGAAAATAGTTATGTATAAGAGAATCAGTATGTTCAGTTGAATACTCAATTAGAAGTGAATCTTTGAAGACATTTATAACCTAAAAATGACCTATAACTAGCAAATGCACCAAGTTTTGCAAAGTAAATGTCATAAGTGGATAGCATATGGAAGAAGAGGAAGCAAGGACTTGGAACCCTTGTACATCTTGGCATGCCTTAGCACTTGGCACATATTAGCTTGTTTGACATCTCTTTGTACTATCTAGCACATGTTAGCATGCCCTAACATTCCCTAACACACCTTGGCAATCATGACCTCATAACTAACATTACATCTTTCCATGACTTGGGAACCTTATAGTCACTATAACACCTTGGCACTCCCTAGTTTTCATGCCCTCTGTTATCCTCCACAATGTCCCAAGCCGATGAGGAGATCGATAGAGGTAGACACATACCAAACTTTTAGTTTGGTAGCTAGCCCTACCAAACTATACAGGGCTCTCTCGATGAAATCACAACCAAGAGATGACTGGAATGTAAAGGATTTTAGGCTAGATAGCTAGGCTCAGGTGGGTTTTTGGAAAATTTAGAGACTTGGAACTCTGTCTGTCGGTGTCTTGTCTGGCAAGGACTTTGTTAAGGAGGCAAGGACTTGGAACTCTATCTAGGATAAAGCACCTAACATGCATGACAAAATCTCCCTAGAATAGAGTACCTCCTACCTAGAAGAGTGTCCCATGCTCAAAATATATAAACCTTCTCTATTGTGCACTTTTCTTAAAGATAAATCTATGCATAAAATAGTACTAATAAAAACACCTAAATTAAGAAAAGTGAGCATCTAATTCAAACTATAAATGTATACTAAATATGGCTCTATATATGTTTGGGAAACACTAGGTAAGAATGCGTACATACAACAACCATAAGATGCCTAAAATCGATGCGCTTCTTTCATCGTTGCTATACTCGCACAACAAAAGTGGAATCTGTAGCATGTAACCCAAGGTTGTATGCATCTATTGAAGGTGTAGATTGAAAGGATCTGCTGAGATGAAGTACTATTGAAGGAGAAACACCTTCAAAACAACATATAAAGTCTACTGTGAATTCAACCCATCTGCACATAGACCAAGGCTACTATTGGGTACACTTCTCCGCTGAATGGAAACTACAATGTATTGTAGTGCTGCTGAAGAAAAAACACCTTTAGTGCAACACAGATAAAACTCTAACATATATTGTCACTGTGGCCTCACTTTTATATGATCTCATCAATATAGGTAATGACTTTGATAATTGAAAAACCAAAAGGTGAGCTACATAGATCATTTGAAATGACAGATTTGGGCATACTTTATTATTGTTTATGAGTGTTAGTATAGAAAATGCAAGGTATCCTATTGCGTCTTTACAGGCCAAGGATGCAAAGAAATACATAAAATATTAAATAGCATGGTATAATTCAATTGTAGGTTCTTTTTAAATGGGAATGGAATTCTCCTTGTGCGGGTTCTAATCTAGTGGGTATAACTTTAAATAAGAAACTAATAGTTATGGGGTTGGAATTGTCTCACAATTCATGAAAATTCCCAAATTTGTTCACTAGAAAGAAGCAGGGCGAGTCGTCAATTTTATGGAAGGGCACAACCTATTCACAGGAAGATAACTTGAAATTAGTCAGGCATATTATTTCTCGTCTTCTTTTACGTGTGTGCTTTGAAAAGATAACCACATCCAAAGACTCAATAACAGCTCTGGTAAAGTTTATAGATGTGAAGCACTTCTGAGAAAACCCATCGCTTAATGACAATTGAGTGAGGAATATGTCGAAGGATTCAATCTTGCACTCAGTCATAAAAAGGAAGTTGGGGTATCCAACATCTTGCCAAAAAATTGACTCCAACCATAATGTGAAAGGCAGGTTAACTGTGAAACCTCTTTCCCACTTTGTAGTATTGTTGCCTCTTGAATTCCAGCAAGTATCTGGTTTCTCAGATCCACAAAACTCGTGTCAGATAGACTTTGCATGATACAATTGTGACGTGCAAGCTTGACACATGCTCTAGTTTCCCTCTAAAAGAGGGTAAGTCAAAATATTATGACAAGCTTAACTTTAATTTTATCATACCATATTGAGGTATTGCATCGAATAAATAATATACTATCAATGCACTAATGAAGAACTCAAAATAAACGGATTTCTTATTGCTACAATAGCACAACACTTGGGATTCTCATATAAAGCACCTAACCTGCATGGAAAAAGCTTTTTAGAATAGAGTACCTCCTACCTAGAAGTGTGTCCCCTGCTCAAAATATAGAACCCTTCTCTATTGTGCACTTTCCTTAAAGATAAATATGTGCATAAAACAGAACTAAGAAAAACACCTAAATTAAGAAAAGTGAGCATCTAAGTCAAAATATAAGAGCATACTAAATATGGCTCTATCTAAGTTTGGGAAACACTAAAAAATCATTCTTGCATACAACAACCACAAGATGCCTAAAATCGATGAACTTCTTTCATCGTTGTTACACCCTCATAAGAAAACTATAATCTACAACATGTATCCCAAGGCTGCATACATCTACTGAAGGTGCAGACTGAAAGGATCTATTGAGATGAAGTATTGAAGGAGAAACACCTTCAAAACAATGAATAGAGTCTAATGTGCATTCAACCCATTCGCACATAGGCCAAGGTTACTATTGGGTACACTTCTCCCCTAATTGGAAACTGCAATGTATTACTTCTCTACTAAAGGAGAAACCCCTTCAGAGAAATACGGATAAAACTCTAACATATATTGTCATTGTGGTATCGATTGTAGAAGATCTCATCAATATAGGTAACAACTTCGATAATTGAAAAAACAAAAGGTGAGCTACATAGATCATTTGAAATGATAGATTTGGGCACACTTTATTATTTTTTAGGATTGTTAGTATATAAAATGCAAGGTAATATGTTGCATCTTTATTTCACAGACCAAGGACGTGAATAAATAGATAAAAGATTAAATAGCATGGTACAAGTCGATTGCAGGTTCTTTCGAAACAAGAATGGATTTTTCCTTGTGCAGATTCTAATCTAGTGGGTATAGATTTAAATAGGAAATTTATATTTATGGGGTTGGAATTGTCTCACGATTCATGGAAAGTCCTAGAGTTGTTCACTCAAAAGAAGTAGAGTGATTCGTCAGGTTTATGAATGGGAACACCCTATTCGCAGGGAGATAACTTCAAATTAGTCGAGCATATTATTTCTCATCTTCTTGTACATGTGTGCTTTGAAAAGCTAACCACCTCCAAAGACTCAAGAAAAACTCTAATAAAGTTTATAGGTGTGAAGCACTTCTGAGAAAACCCATTACTTAATGACAATTGAGCGAGGAATATGTCGAAGGATTCAATATTGCACTCAGTCATAAAAAGGAAGTTGGGGTATCCATCATCTTGCTAACAAACCGATTCCAACCATAATGTGAAAGCCAGGTTAACTGTGAAACCTCTTTCCCACTTTGTAGTATTCTTGCCTCTTGAATTCCAACAGGTATCTTGCTGCTTAGATCCACAAAACTTGTCCGAGGTAAACTCTACATGATATGATTATGATGTGCAGGCTTGACACACACTCTAGTTTCCCTCTAAAAGAGGATAAGTCAAAATATTATGATAGACTTAACTGTAATTTGACCATACACTATTGAGGTATTGTATGGAATAAACAATATATTATCAATGCACTAATGAAGAACTCAAAATAAACAAATTTCTTGTTGCTACAATAGCGCCACTCTTGAGATTCTCCAAGGAGCCACTAATTTATACACATTTGGAATCTTTACTTGGTCTGCAGAAAGATTAAGCAATGGTAGTGATCAATGTTTGCCCTCCCATGGAAGGTCTATACAAAGTCATTAATAAATTGATTTAAAAGTGATGTATATGTCTCACAAATAGGAGTCCAACTCTGCAACTCTAATCCAGTGGCAAGGAAATATTCAACTATAAATCCCTGATCTCCTACAATGTAAATTTCTCGATAAATGGCTAGCCTAAATCTGTCCATTGTTCACATATACCAAAAAACCATGTATGCCTAGACTCTAGTTATGTGTGAGAGAGGCGAGATCACATAAATAATCCACTATCAAAAGAAAATGTTAAAGCACAACATTCTATGGAGATATTTTTTTTAATTTTATTACATACGTTAAAAATTTTGAAAGGACAAAACTGAAGCTTCCCTCTCCTTCCACACTTCATTAAATATGCCCCTTTTCCAATGCAGATGTGGCATGTAGAATCATAATCAACAAACAAAATATGAAAAGTGAGTTTAATGAATTAAAGTAGATTTTTTATACCTCAAGTAAATGGACTTTAAGAAATTGGATTCATTCTCTACAAAATATGATATACCAAGATCTAATGACAATTTTAACTAAAACAAAGGTAAATTGGATTAATGCTCTGGAATAGACGATATAATGAGATCTAATAACATTTTCAACTCAAACAAAGGTAAGTTGAGTAAGCTCAAGCTCCAAAATGATGGCATCCAACGTCTAAGGCTATAACATGAAGATTTTTGTTATATGTGAAATTTCGACCATCAACTATGAGTTCCTTTCAAGGACTAGATCAAACCATAACATTGTTATCAAGATAATCAACTCAAACCATGCTAGTACACTTCTAGTATTTTCATGATAAAACTCAAACTCAATAAACTTCAAACAACATAAATTAACCAACGATATCTCTGAGGTTGGTTACCTAAGGATTATATAATACTAAATTTAGGGAAGCTTTAGTGGAACCATTGTCAACGTATTGAGGATTTTTAATGTTTAGAGGGTGGTATCTACTAATTTTAGTTATCCCAACTCAATGGCCTATGAAAATGACTAGATCTCTGTAACTTTTAAGATATATTGAACCACAGAACCGGGAAAGAAAATATACAAAATAAATAAATCTAAATGATAATGCTGGTGCAGACAAGAATGGGAGTTTTTATTAGCTAGCCAGACACTGATGTTTTTGTTTGATTATTTGAAAATTTTCTAGCTAGTCATAAGCATAATTATGAGATTATGTTTTTTCAACAAAATTTAAGTTAGGTAATTGATAATCATGAGATTTTTTTTGAATGATCCTATTTTTAATTCTTTTAAGTAAAATATTTATTATTTCAGGGTTTTAAGCTAATTTACATTTTCATTTTCCCAGTGTCTATGCATGAAAGAAAGGAATCTTGTTTACAATGTGGATCAAATTTTGATATTTAGTTAGTATCTATCTACTTGATAAAGTTCCATAACCTTTTGGGAACACAATTCTATAACTTCTATCACAAACATTAGTCCTGTAGATCCGAGTCTATAATATTTGAATCCATTTCCAATATTTCCTTGCAAATTGAATATAATTATCGACCTGCATGTTGTGTATCTTCCTAGGAGATATAGAGACCAACCAATTGTTTAAAGAAATGCATGAGCTAGGACCATGTCAATTTGCACCCTATGTATCAATACAACTAAGAAATACATTCTACCACACAACATTATAATTGGACGAATCAAGAGAGATTTAACACCTAATTCTAGCATATAAATGAACATGAATACAAAAATTGTGGCATCATAAACACAACCTGTATTTATTAGCTCCTCTTCTAATCTTTAATGCATCACACGGGTCCAAACCATGGTTTCCATCCAATGTTTAATGCTACATGTATATTAAGGCTCCTCTGAGCACATTATCTCTCTATCTTTGTTACAGAGAAGCATGCTTGTCCCCTTATACATAGAGATTACAATCATTATACCCTAAATTTCTTGAAAGAAATACATTTAAACCCCCAAATACCAACGCTGCCACATTTTTTGGGTGTTAGATATCCACTACAAAGTGCATAGGAATCTTGCTTCATGGTCTTACTATAATTTCTCTTCTTGCAATTTGGCTCCAAAATATATCCCTACTTCCTCATGATTAACAGACCCAATAACTCCCATAAATGGGTCAATAAGTTGGAGGTGTGTCATGCTCTACTACCCCTCCATTGAACACAAATCTATATAGACCTGTGTCTGAGATTCACTTACCAATTTGTGAAGCTAAAAGTTGCATATCTCCTATTTCTATATTTCAAAACTCAGTCAATTGTGTGCATTTGATGGATCCTCAACCTTAGGAACCCTTAGGTCAATATTAGACTTGAATCTAGATAGGTGTTTGTGAACATCATATTCATGTAGTTAATGCATATTTTGGTTGTTTCATTTGTTTAAGTGGTTGGCTATATGACACAGGGTAAATAATTTTACAGTGAAAATGTTATTGTAGCTATCGCAGGAATGTTCAGAAATTGACTATGATTTGGTAGCAAAAATATAATGAAACCCTAGAGATATAGAGATCAACTCAACACCACCAACTTCGACTCCGATCGATAATATGAAAAGGGAGAAAATGAAACTATAGACTGTGTCACTCACCATTTGTTAAGATCATCCCAAATCTTTCATGTATACCC
Organism: Pinus taeda; assembly: GCA_000404065.3. Taxonomy (NCBI): domain Eukaryota; kingdom Viridiplantae; phylum Streptophyta; class Pinopsida; order Pinales; family Pinaceae; genus Pinus; species Pinus taeda. Next base: position 79,268 of record APFE030484406.1, read on the forward strand.
TTAAATCGAGGGATCTCCAAACTTGTTGTCACTTTATTGAGGGAGGTGTGCAACAAGTCGATATAAATGATTCCTAGCCAATTACGATATCAACTTCTCATATTCTAATTGACAAAACCAAATGGTGACTGCTTCATGTTACAACCTTCACCATATTGATCTTTTGATGACATCAATGACAATACATGTTCAACTATAATTCTCAATTCCAAATATATATATAAACGATTGAGGGAAAAGAATGAGATTTCCAATTATTCCTAATCACAAAAAGGACTATTGAGCAAAGAAAGCCAGTTTAGGTAGTATTTGGGGGCAGCAAAAATTCAAATTATGTAAACAAATTTTCAAAATGCATATAGAGAAATAAAGTACGACCCATAAAAGCATACCAAATCAATTTTGGGGGTTTATATCTTAAGCAGGTGCGAGCAAAACAAGGTCACGGATTTTATATATAACAACATTTAAGGTAATTTCTATTTATTCAATAAGATCTGAGAAAATCAAGAACACCCATGATTTTCCTTTCCAAGATATTTGTCAAACAAGAAGGTTCAATTCCTTTGCGCTGCAAGTAAATCTAGTGAGTTGCAAACTATATTTCATAGAAAATACAAAATTCCATAGAAGAAGCCTTTTCTTGGCAAGCACAACACTAAAACCAACCCTAGAAACTCCAAAATCAACTCTAAAACCCTGAAACAATTGACAACATAAACGGAATTTGTCCACTATACCTTCCAAGCGACAATGACGTGATCTGACCTTTCTCAAGAACTAGAGGCAACCCGAGGGTATATTCAAATATAATCTAGGCAACTGGCTAGGTAACACAACTTCAATAACAACCATGAACAACATAGACCGCGTCAATGATTAAAGGGTAAAACAGGGACCCCATCCAGATTTCAGAAGAAATACGGTTTTCACAGTGAGGTTAGATTTTTCCATCCACAAATAAATCAAATTTTTAGTTGCATTAGTTATTGATCCTTTTATAGTTACTGCATTGTCCGACATTGGTTTCGCGTGGTGTTGATAGAAGAAATGCAATGTACGTAACACAGATCAAAGAAATCCCCTATGCACATCATCCTTTCAATCAATCCTTCTCATTGTTGTCAATCCTCAACCCCTCTCTCGGTCAACCCTACTCCTACTGTTGTTGATACCTCAACAAACAATTTCCCCTCTAACCTGTATTCCTACACCATTGGACTATCAATTTTTTCTCATTCCTCATCCCGTCTAAAATCCCCCTCGTCCTGATCATGTGCAGATTCTACTATTCCCCCATTGGATCTCTATTCTTCCATCACTAACAAAAAATTAACTAAAATTAGTCTTAGCAATATTATTGATTATAATATTATCTCCTCGCTCTCTAATCCTAAAAGTGTTCCCCTAAGTGCCCAACTATTTTTCACCCCTTTCATTTATCCGACTTTAATAATATCCTCTCCAATTATAACTCTCTTACTAATTATAATTTAATTAATAATAAACCCCTCATTAATAGTAATTTCTCTAATAATACCCCTAATAATAATAATAATAATAAGAAGAAAACTAATAATTCTCTTAACATGTGTAATAATTTGAATAATATCACTCCTAAAAATAATAATAAATGTATTTTTAATAATAATAATACCTACCCTTAATTAAGTTGGCTTTAAAAGCAAACCCATTTTATCATGAAATGCAAAATAAGCACCATGGTCAAGGCATGTCGTGGGAAATTATAAGGGTACAAAAGCAAAAGGTGTACAAATTAGGCCAAACTCCATAGAACTCATGTCATAAATGCACCAAACTTGTTTTTCAGGATCTTCAACAACAGCACCAGTTTGAAGACATCAAAGCTTTTCAGACTAAGAAATGTAGGTTCATTAAGAATAAAGATATTTTTCAAAAGCTTGTAGCCTACCTCAAACTGATATCACATTGAGCACTTCAATGAGAAGTCTAATGAAGAGGCCTTGACTCAATGTTTACAAGTTATCCCTTCCAAATTTTGTCACTTGGATAGATAGGTTTGTGAGTTGAACATCTCACCAGAGGAGTTTAACCTACCCAAAATAACTCAAAATAAGGCATTTTAAAATTATCACTAAGTGCATCGATTGTAGAATAAAAATTAGAATCAAAAACCTGATACGGACCCTTCAGCTTGGATAAAATCAGGAAAACAAACTCATTGATTTGGTGTCTCCCCGTCCTTTTAGTTGTGCAACCAATGACCGAAATTTGATAAGATAGTCTTCAAACTAGGAATGTTTGCAGCCCTCCATGGGAGTTAGCCTGTTTTAGATAAAAGTTGTTATCACTATGAATAATACAGTGATACCTATGCTTTGTCAAATGTGCATTTAATAAGCGTATTATCATCACCTTGGATGATTATTTGAAAGTGATACAATTAGTGAATTGTGGAGTTTTTATAGTTTACAAACAATTACAAACACCAACTGGTTAATATATGTTATAGTATATGTAAAATCTCGAGCAGTGGGCATGACAAAAACACAAACGCTAAAATGAAAACCCTAGCAGATTAGCCTTCCATCTTTCAGGTTTCTAGTTTGTTTTATATATATACACACTAAAGATATTGTACATCTAAAATATAGTTGACAGTTAGTTCCATGGATTAGTCCACAAACACCATTCCTAGCATTCCTAATCCATAAAGTTGAGTCCTTAATCCATGTGTAAGCTCCAAAATCCATATGTAGGGCATGGACCATGGTTTAGGGCCATAGAGATGTATTTTTTATGCTATCTTTTTTATATTAGGAGCTCATCCACAAACTAAACAAGAATATTAGCAAAATCAAAGGAAACTACAAAAACTTAGTTGTAAAACATATTTGGAAGTATTAACTATTACAACTGAAAAAATTTAGTTGTAAAACATATTTGGAAGTATTAACTCTTACAACGAATCATTCGAGTGCATTGGTTTCAATTTTTCATGTTTCATTTCATTTCAATAATCAACTAATGAGAATGAATGCAAAGTAATTATGATAATAGATTTGATTGAAGAGGCTAACCTTATTATTGCGCATTGGATAATGAGTGGAGAAAGACTTCATGGTCATTCTCTAGACGTTCACACGTAAAAGAAACTGCGGAACGTATTATTATTTATCACTTATGACAACAACACAGACATTTTTATTCACCACCACGCATCCATCTGGTGTCTCTCATTCGTTCTTGCAAAATTGGACATGCAGAGTCTCCACCAAATTATCAAACACAATCATTTTTATTCACCACCACACATCCATCCAGTGCCTCTCATTCATTCTTGCAAAATTGGACACGCAGAGTCTCCACCGAATTATCAATCAGAGAAAAAAACCATAATAATCACACAAGATGGAAACAAAGTAGTCGTAACCCAAATCAAATCATATTCTATAAATTTTTTATTTGATGCAACACGTTGCTTACTACACGTATCCCAAACTAAGTCAAGCTAAACCTTATGATTGAGTTGGTTCGAATTCAATATGCGCATGCAAACTTAGGCAGTACTCGTTGAGGAAGGACATGGGTGGAAGAAATCAAATTGCATATTTGCAAGTAGGGTATAAATTGTAACTTTGACCATCCTTCCCCATGGGAACATGACACTGCTCGTTCTCAGCAACCTCTGAATTTGACTCTTGCAGGCTTCCCAAGACACAAGGGTGAGTTACATGCCTGTTCTATATGAAATCTGGAACTTGCAAGTATGGTGCAACTTGCAAGTTTGATCATCCCCTTCCTGGAGAAGTTGTAGCCAATGATGTTGTAATGGTTGCAACCACTGAAGATACCTCAGCAGATTATGATAAGATTGATTCAAGGAACGTTGGATCCAAAGCTATTGTCTAGTCAATTTAGTCGCCTAAATTGCTCTACATAAATTATCAATCTAGGTATTGTAAATTGATGAAGTGTGGTGCACTATATGTGCTTAGTTAACCTTTTTCTTACTTTGTTTTTTATATTTTATGTTGTTTTTTGGGGTTTTCTTTCTCATGCTTAAGGAAATTAATCTAAGAAAGAAAAGTTATGCTTCTAAATGAAATCTCTAAATGTTAATGGACAACTAAATATAATGACTTTTAATGTTAAAATCTAATTTCTAAAGAAGGGAGAAAAGGAAATGAACATTAGATAAAAAAACAAATCAAAACTTTGAATAGTTAGATTAATCTAAGCCGACAAAATTTCTATGAAATGAAAGCAAAAATGATAACAACAAAATGAAGTGTTTTATCACTTTGCTATACAATTTTGGGAGAACTACCTCCTTGTGATAGCATTTTGAGGGACTCCATACTTCATTGTTCTAAAACTGAAAATGAAATTTAAATGAAAGACTAAGACTGAAAGTGAAATTGCAACTAATCTACTATAACAGTGAAATGAAGTGTTTTATCACTCCGCTATACAATTTTGGGAGAACTACCTCCTTGTGATAGCATTTGGAGGGATTCAATACTTCATTGTTCTAAAACTAAAAATGAAATTGCAACAAAATTAAATACAAAACATGTAAAGGAAAACTAATCTACTGTGTGCTCTAATGCTCCAAGCACCAATTGGACAATACTTTCTTGGACTATTTTGCTAAGCATAGATTACACAGTTAGATAAATCTACAATCAACCGATTGAACACACTTGCATGAATGGGAAATCTAAACTATTGAACTTGAAAACAATCCCAAAAATAAAATGACATACTTCAATGAAATCAAAGCAAAACTACAAAATAAAATCTACTCTATCTTACATTCTAATATGCTCCATGACATCTCCTACTTCACATCTCCTTCCATGTTGGGAACTTCAAAGCTTTATTCAAATTCTTCAAAATTACAAAGTACAACAAGTTGAGCTAACAAAGTTTACAAAGATTTCAAATAAAGGAGAGAGATCTCCTATTTATACAAAAAGATGAGAAGTCATATCATTAATGAGAGTCAATAAATCTCTCCCTATACCTCTAGAGTTATAATCAAATTAGGAAATGATAAGATACATGTCTTGTTATGAAACCAGCTCAAGAAAAGATAGAAAAGATAGATCAACGCCTTAGAATTCAGCCTCTTCGAGGGGGCAACCTCCTTTACATTACATAAATGAACAATTCTTGGATGATACAAATGAAAAGACCTCATTTCTATATATAAAGTCTAAGGATCATTATATAATCGAGTCTACATAACAATAATAATGTAAGGGAACAATAATAACAAAGTGGGCTTTAGGGGCACAATAGTAACAATATGGGCACTACATGGGTACATCAATATAATAAGGGGGTTGTACTAATAATAATAAGGGGTTACACTAGTAGTATAGGGGCCTAACATGTCTTCTTAGAGTTTCAATACAAATAGGAAATGTGACACATATCCTCATGATCCTCTCCACTCAAATTCGAATTTGGCCTTAGAATGCCACATAAAGGTCTTCTAGAAGCTTCCTTTTGACCTACACATGTCAACAATCTCATCCCACTTGTTAGGTATAAGCATATGCACATTATTTTCTAATTTTTAACCACAAATTCCCTTAAAAACGCTAAAAATTAATAAAGTTTGGAAAAACATAAATGTGACCCAATAATGATGAAAGTGAGATGAATGTAGTGACATGGTAGTGAATTGAAGGTGAAATGGGGGTGATATAATGGTCATGATAGTGAAAATGTAATGGAAGTGAATGACAATTTCAAGACCCAACATACCCCCCAATTGAAGCCATTGCATGTGCTCATGCAATATATATTACATTAATTCTTTTGATCCTTGAGCTTTGGCTTAACTTTGCATGATATCATTTGATAACTTCATACTTCTGCAAAGTGTTTTACTTGAATTGCAACATGGTTGGTTCTTGTGTTACAACCATATTTTGTTGTTGCATTCTATTTTTATCTTTGAACTTTGCGTAATGATAATTTGATTATTGTTGCAAAGTATATCTTTATTGGATTGTATCATGGTTGGTTCTTGTGTGACAACCATGATTGTGTTTGTATCCAATTATCCTTTAAGCACTTTTTAAAAGCCATTGTATGCTCATAATAATAATGTAATAGTTAATATATTTTGGAAGTATGTGGGCTTCTGAATATGATATGAACATGGCAAGATATGAATATGAATGTATTCCCCCCCCAACTGATGGTATTGACAATTTTAAGAAATGAGGAAGAGAAATGTTTTTCCAACAATTATCATTCTATCTTTTTATGGAATTCTATGGTCAAAAGTTAGAAAATGACGTACCTTAACACCCTTTAGAAATGGATGAGTTGTATGTGTGGTGGCTACAAGATTCTGATCATAATCTTCTTCAAGTGGCTGGACAAAAAGAGTCATGGATAAAAGAGTCAAGATGACTTTTTATTGCTTCTATTAAAACTTGTTGAATCTACTCCAAAATGCTAAAAATAATAGTCTTCATGTCTTCAAAACTCATTGGCACAATTCCTACTATGTGAGTAGATGTTCTGATGTCGAACATAGCAGGAAATGGTTGACTTAGTGGCCATTAATGGATGCCACTAGTCAACACGAAAACTCTCACCATTGACGACAATGAGAATCAAGATGCCCAAACACATCTTGCTAGGTACGAATAAATTTACCGATGTCGAGTCACCTAGAAGATCCAATGAGCAAGGGACATTAATGTATTCCCATTGTTTGTCGACATGAGGACTTGCCATTAAGGCATGCAAGCCTCAAGGTGTTTTTACAAGGAATTTAGACTCAAAGGACTATGGACTCAATAATTTGCATTGAAGCAGGGTTTATTTGCGAAATGAAAATGATAGGAAAGGGAAAATGAAAATGGAAGATGGCAATGGAAAGTAATAATGGAAATGGGCAATAAGCATGTAACTGAGCCTCTTTCTTTTATTTGTGGGTTAGGAGGGGACAAAAAGTAATGGAAAGTGTATGCGAATGTAAATGGAAAATATGAAGGGAAATGAGGTGAATGGTTTATTTTGAAGTATGGATGTAATGGAGAGAATAATACCTGAAAGTTTTGCAAGTGCTTGGATCTGATTTTGCATTAGCATGTGCTCATGCATTGATGTTTCTTCTTAGTTGTTGATCATCCTCTTATGAAACAAATTGGTCTCTAAGAGAGACACTATTCACTTGTAGTCATTTGTCCTTCCTCTTGGAACCTGCAAAAAAAACCTAATACTTCTTCTGCAATAGAATGTAAGACTATCAAAAGAGAGAGGTGATAAATCTCTCTAGTTATGATATCGACACACAAAACTGAGAATTTGTATTAGTGAAACAAGTTCACGAAGGAAAACCAAAATAATTTATACCTGCTTCAGAATTAGTGCGTCAAGTTAACTGTTGTTTCTTTTCAGCAATTTATTTCATTATTTATTGTTTCAAGCTCTGATGATGGATTTCTCATTGTGTAGATCTCATCGATATCTTTCCAATGACACTTAAATTGTCGAAATTTGATTTCGTATGAGAAAGTTAGACTGATTTGAACAATGAGGTTTTTCAGCTGCAGAATTGATGTTTAGCTGCGGAATGACTTTCTAGCTGCAGAACGTGCACAGTTTCCGTGGCTAAAAATCTTGAATAGGAAGTTAGCTATGCATTTTTCATCATCAACCCAAAATTAATCAACACCTTCCATAAAAATGAGCAAATAATCTACTTATTTCATTGATTCATTCCTCGGTTGCTTAGAAACATAAATCTTCTAGTAGTGGCTATTGGATTCTGTTTGTTCAGGTGGCAGATGATGTCTATGGCCTCAAGAAACCGCTTTGGATCCCTATCTCTAAGAAACGTGTGCAGAAGAGAGTCTTGTTTGCCATAGGTTTCTTTGTTTGACTTTCCTTTGACCAGGGTCTTCTTCGCCGATCTAGGCAGGATGAATAGGATACGATCCATGACTTGATGTTTTCCAAGCTACCTGATGAGCCCCAATTTTGGTACAATTTGGGCTCATTTTGGCCTATTTTACTTGCTCAAAGCATTCATTTTTATTTGCTTATGCATGAACTTCTTAGTTTATTCATGTTGTTTGTAGGAAGAAGGTTAGACACTTTATCTACGTGACTAATGCATTATGATTCCAGGTTTTGGCATTAAAAAGGGAGCAAGAGACAACGAAAAAGGGGATAAGGAGACAATGAGGTGGCATTGCTGATTTTGTGGAGAGATGTCCACGGTCTTGGGACATTCCTCGTGATTCCCACCAAGAACTCCGAGCTCCAATCCATCTCCCCTCCGAGCTCAAGAAGAAGCCAGCTGTCCTACATGAACAACAGTCATAAAATATTCTACAAGAACAGTAGTTATGACTGCCCTACAGGATCCGCAGTTAGACTCTAGTTGGACAGCCGAGCTCCTAAAATCAAGGGCACTCGGTGGCTCATCGTTTTTGTATAAATTTGAAGGCCTTAGCCTTAGCTGGTTGTTGAAGCTCTCGTATTATCATTGTAATTTTGGAGCACAGTTCAGTTTCGTTCCTTTTTGTAAGCCAATTCGGCACGACATCAGATTATGAATAAAGAAGGCAGTTTGTGATCTATTTCTGAGTTTTCTTAGGAGACTATAACTCTCAGGTTAGGGCC
>APFE030484412.1:0-12807 GCA_000404065.3 Pinus taeda
CTTCACCCCCTCCTCCACCTCCTCCTGCCCCTCTGCCTCCACCACCACCTCTACCTATGCCTGCCCCACCTCCTCTTTTCTTATTGCCTCCGTCGGCATCTCCTCCCCTTCCTCCTAACCCTCCTCCTATGCTGTCACCACCTCCACCACCCTCTCTATCATCCCCCTCCCCTGCCGCCACCTCCCGCCCCTCCTGCTCTACCTCCTCCCACTTCCCCTCTGCCTCTTGCGCCTTCTCTGCCTCTGTCCTGCAACAATGCAGCCTCCTCCCCTGCCACTTGTGTCTCTTCACCATTGCATCCTCCTCCTCCTCCTCCTCTACACATATCACCCCACCTTCCTTCCTCTCACTCTCTTCCCCACACCCTCCCCTTTGTCTCTCCCCTTTCTCCGCCTCTCTCTCTCGCTTCCTTTCCCTCTTCCCCACTCCCTCCTCTTTATCTCTCCCCTTTCTCCCCTTCCCTCTCCCTTTCACTCTCCACCATTCCCTCCTTCATTAATTTCCCTCTACCCGACCCACTCCATCCCTCCCTCTTACACTCCCACTGCCTACCATCCTTCTAGCCTTCATCTCTTCCCACCACCATTTCCCTCCCTCACTCCCTTTCCTGCATCAAACCTTTCATAATATCTACAACACATTATACTATTAAACTCAAATAATCTTAAAAAAACAATATATTTTCACATTAAATAACTTTCACAAATCCAATAAACAAAGATATCATCACTTATAAGACTATTTTGTAAAATAAATGAATATAGTTTTATGATATATTTAATTTTATATTATAATTATTATTTAATTAGATTTTCTTTAAATAATATTAAAATATTTGTATAAATAATAACCCAACATTAATAACAATATATCGTAATGGTTTTCAAATTCTAAATATTAAAAAACAAAATCTACAATATAATGAAAATATCATGTAATAGTATACTCAATAATAAATAAAATAATTGATTTAATAAAATATCTATAATATATGAAACAATAAAACACATTACAATTATAAGAGATAAATGATAATATATTTAAAAACAATTATCGTTGTCCTTGTAATATTAAAAATCACCTCTTTTAAAATAACATCCCTAATATAACATCACGAATTTAAATTTTTTATATAAAATATGCAAATATTTATTGTGTAAAGCTTTTAAAAAGTCCTTTAAAATCTGGACTGGAGGAGAAGATTTGTAAAAAAAAAAAAAAAAATGTCGGGTTTACAACCTCCCATTTATACTCTCTAGCATGTAAGCTACTCATATTCACGGAATATGATTCTTTCTTTATCCTAAACGGTTGCTATGAAATGTATTTCAGTTTATTTTAACAATGTGCTGTGATATTGCAAGGTGAACGGAGAAGTACATTTTTTCCTGGCCATACGGCTTTGACGCCCTTAAAAGCTGAACTCAAGAATAGTTTATTACAAAAACAAGAGGTGCCTAAGTTTACAACGTCCCATTTATACACTGAAGAATGTAAGTTTACAACCTCCCATTTATACACTGAAGGATGTAGGTTGCTCATATTCATGGACGTAGCTTGTCTCAGATTTGTACAACAAATCTGAAGAAAAATATAAATGAAAACATATAACATAGAAAGAGATGGGTACAGTATAACCCTGAAACTCTAAACTGCATGTTCCTAACATAGAAAGAGAAATTTCAGTGGTTTTACACTGGGCAAAATGTTCAAAGAAATAGTAACACAAAGCAACGATCAACACAAAATTTTAGGAATAAGATAAATGCATAGAAGTATTAACACAAAGCAACAGTAAACATAGAAAAATTAAGGAATAAAAGTAATATAGAAAGGTGAGAAACACAGTCGAACACACTGAAAATATGATATCGTACACACAAGCATTATATTTGTTATTGTTATTATAGAAAAGCTAATGTATGAATGGTAATTGCATATCTATTTACCTGATATGATTGATCGAGGGTCGAACCAACTCTGTTTGTCACAATTCTCCAAGGATGAAAGTATGAAACCGCAGCTACCTGGGTAGATAATAAAATTTAATAACACATCAAAAATCAATTAAAATTACATGAAAATTTCGAAACAAAATACCAAAAAACACAAAACATATGTTTCCTTCCATGAAATCTGAGGTGAAAGCTCAAATCTGAGTGGATAAAAGTTTAGCATAACAAGAATGAAATCATACCAGATTCTTCCATGGAAGAAAAGCTTCGTCTCCATGCATCCAAAGCTTTCAGATAGCCTCTGAGCAACAAAAACCACAGAGAAACTGTAGACATCACCTATATAAAAACACAAAACAAATATATACAGAGATCGGCCATCCACACGACCAACCTACAGTTCAGAGTGCCAAAGATATGAGAGGAATGAAATGAATGCTTTAAAACTGAATGTGGTTTTATAGACAAATGAGGCACTCATCGGTTACCGTTCGTAGGAAATTTAAAATCAGTTACCGGAACTTCCAAACCATTCTGCACATCGGAATAACAAGAAAGGCATTCTGCATGTCGGAATAACAAGAAACAGAAGTTTGATAAGCATGTGGTGTGATGGAATGAACTACTTGATTGTGTGACGGTTTTGTAGGCATGCGCAGGGAGGGAGCAGGGACCACATAATCGACGTGCTTAATGGAAAAAAGGAGATCCAATCTCTAGGGAAGTTACATCATTATTGGCCTTTTTCGCATTACATGCACATCGCAACGGTTACTTCGGAAATTTGAAATCTTTGATTGTCATTTCAAACACATTTCAAACAGGCCAGGTATTCTGCTCTCCGGAATTGTTGGTCAGACGTCAATTTTGATGGCGATTAACCTGAAATAGCATTTTTGAGACATACGCAGGGAGGGACCACAGAACCACATGCTTTTCATGCTTTTCATGGGTACTCGAAAAAGGCCAATCCAATCTGCAGGGAAGTTATGTCGACATTGCCCCATTTCGATTACATTGGAGCTGTAGTAAAATTATTGTAAATAATACTAGCATTTGCACCAAATGTCGCAAAGGAAACGCCGTAAGGCATAAATCGAGAAACAATCTAAATAGGATGGAGAGGTGTGGCATAAATTAAGAAACCATCTAAATAAGATGGAAAGATGTGGCATAAATTGAGAAACCATATAAATAAGATGGAGAGATGTAGCAAAAATGAAATTCTAATGTTTATAAACTGAAGTTGATTTAGGGTGCGTAAGTCTATATTTTTTTATTAATTATTGAGATAATATTTCATATGAATCTCATAAACTTCAACCAAGTAATAGCACTGATCAACTTCTTTATAAGAGGGCATTAGATGAAGCTAATGTGAGATTGAGTGAGTCTCATGTGGTTCAGAAGAGAGCACTAAAGAAATGTAAGAGTGAGAAGTTGTAGACCGATGAGCTTGAGTAGGACACAATTGAGGCTGCTCAAAAGAGGGGTCAAGGCCGACAGTCTGAACTTGAAGCTGTGTAGAGACAACATGCTTTTGATGCAGTTTCCTTGCAATCTGCACATCAAGAGCTTCAATGGGTCGAGAAAAACATCTCCATTGCGATGGATTGTAAGGACATCACAGCTAAACAGGGCATGGACACAGTCAATGCTTCAAAGGCCAATGCCAAAAAAGCAGAGGAATTGTCTGCAGATATATTTTTTTTGAAAAAGGCTCTCGATTCGGCATATGCATCACGTTAAATGGTTGAGGATGAAGAGGAAGCTATTGCTGCAAAATGGGAATCTAAAGCCAAATAAGCATTTGCAATGGCAAGTAAGGCTAATGAAGAGGTTCACTCGTTGAAGAAAGAATTGACCAATGTCAAGGATATTGAGTTGAAGTTGTCTAATGCATCGAAGTTGAGGTTAATATATTGCCCTATATTGGAATGGGGGTGAAGGATCAAACAACAAGGCGGAAGCTATGGCACTAACAGGGCTTCTTCAAATCAGTATCTTCTTAAATATTGAGTCCTTGCAGATCTATGGCGATTCCAAAATCATTATGGATCATGTTAATGCCAAGCTTTCCATAGAAAATCACTATCTGTTTCGATGGATGAATAGAATAGAATCCCTTTGGTCATCAAAAAAGGATTTTGCAATAAAACATGTGAACAGGTCCCAACATACACAGGCAGATGAACTATCAAAGAAAGGACTTCAATCACAAGTTGGTAAATGGGAAATGACAATTGCAGTGGGGGAACTAAGGTACCATATTCAGGATTTCGATCTTCCGGGTACATAACTCTCTCTTCCATACATCTGGCTCTGGTATGTACCATTCCTCGGTTTTTTTATTTACTCTATCGCTCAAGCTCTCTCTGTTATGTAAGAATTGCCCTACTTTCGTACTACCTTATTTCCAGAATTCTCATGACTACAGTCTCCATGGATTTAGTTTTATTACTGCACTATGAAGGTTATTTCTGCATTCTAAGTTGTTGAATCAACTATAAATGAAATACAAATAAATCAGTTTCTAAAAATTAAATATACAAAATATACAAAATATATATATATATTTCGCTTTTGTTATTAATTAATAAATTTTGATATTTATATTCATATCATTATTAATAAACCGATATAGATCTGTGTTCTCTTGTCGTAAAGGGGCTATCGGGCTATTCATGTATTTGACTTATTGCTTTTTTTTATCACCCTCAATCCCCACTTGCAAAGCCCCCACCTACAAAGCTTGTTTGAAAGAATCTTGCCAGATGAACAAACTCGACCACCGGAAAAATTTGCAAATTTGGAGATATACTTGAAATATTATTATAGATTTTCTATTACATATCCTCTTACAACTCATGCTGACGTCGAAGTTCTCAAACTCTTTTGAAACTTTTTTCATGCATTTTCTAAAGTTTTCAAACATTTTTCAAGTATTCATAGACAAGGCAACATCCAATTAAATTAATTCACATTATCTGTGCCTCTCTCTATAGGAATTCAATTAAAAAATAGAGAAAAGAGATAGAAAATAGTAATAACATAGCTCAATTAAACAAATATCTGGGGAAAAAAGCACGATGACCAGAAAATCCTTATAATTAAGGTTTCCTAATTATGAATTTGGTCCAATCTAAATTTTTTCCAATTTACATCGCTTCTTCTGAAATCCTTTCCAGTCTTTTTTGGTTGTTATTGCTAACAAGTTGACAACTGACCAAAGGTAATGAGGAAATGGGATGTTGCCCCATTTGGATTTCACTCTGATCACCCTCAATCCCCACCTGCAAAGCTGGTCGAAAAGAATCTTACCTGATGAACAAACTTGGCCACTCGAGAAATTTGCAAATTTGGAAATATACTTGAAATATTATTATAACTCTTCTATTACATATCCTATTATAACTCATTCTCACATCGAAGTTCTCAAACTCTTTTGAATTTTTTTTCATGCATTTTTTAAAGTTTTCAAGCATTCATAGACAAGGCAACCTCCAATTACATTAATTTAATGAGTGATACATTACTTATGCCTATTTCCATAGGAATTCAATTAAATGTCCTGCATAGATGCCTATTCTCAAATTGGTATTAAACTCATTGAAACGTAAATCATTGGGATTAACTAGTAGTTAAGATAGAATCAGGTATCTAAAAATGTGATATCTATTGAATGAAATTGTGCAAGTGATTAAAATTTATATAGAAATGTAATCATATAACTAAAAAAGGTATAAACATGTTCTACCTGTCATTGATGTCAAATAACCCTAAAACAGCACGACTCGACCTACCTCAAAGAAAGCTCAATCTTGAACATGCTCGTGATAAGATAGATGACGTATTAAGAGCTCCATTTCTCAAATCGTTTCTTTTTCATCTCTATACATCATCAATTCTTTAGCACATTTAAATCCCAACAAACTTTGATATGTAAAATTATATTACCCTGCCCCCTTCTAGATTGCTAAATGAGACCATGCATAACTGCATTTGACCCTATATCCAAAAAGACGCTTTCCAGCTATGCATAGATACAAGACGCTTTCCAACTATGCATAGAGAGCATCTTCCGTATTCATTTTTGAAAAACGAGATAATTTCTTTAAATCCATTTTGTTCTAAAAATACAATAAATAAAACACATGTTGAAGTTCTCTTATATATGAAATGATGAAAAATAAAAACTTTGATATGTAAAATTATATTAAACTGCACCCTTTTAGACTGCTAAATGAGACCATGCATAACTGCATTCCAGCTATGCATAGAGAGCATCTTCCCTATTCATTTTTGAAAAACTATATAATTTCTTTAAATCCATTTTGTTCTAAAAAACAATAAATAAAACACATGTTGAAGTTCTCTTATATATGAAATGACGGAAAAATAAAAATAGAGTTGCAAAAACATATGTATAGAAAGCTCCCTGACAAGAACCATTTAGCAACAGAACTTAATCTTATGAAAGAAACAGAAACATAAAATCCAAATTACTCTCATTTTCCAAAGTATGAAACACTATGAATATTTGTATCATATTTAATTTTTTTTCACAAACTTCTTAACACAACTTATTTAAGATAATTGCAACAACATGGGCACCTAAATTTATTTCCACAAATACCTTTCATTTACTGCCTATGTAGTGAAGCTATCATTCTCTCAAAGTCTTCATCAGAATCATGCATTTTAAGCGCATCAATACCATCAAATGTAAAGAAAACCAATGTTTTGAGAGGGAAGCTAAAATCCCTGAGGATAAAAAAAGAGCAGAAATATTAGTCACCATGCTTCAAGAACATCATAGAGAAAGAAAACCTGCATGAAACAATATGGCACTGTGCTAACCCATTGAATTTTACACGTTAAAAACATCGTGATTGGGTGCAGAATTCCCTGTTCCACAAGGTTTAAATGTGTACTAAAAATAGGGCAGCAATTTCACTACAATAATAAACACATCAACACAAAATCCTTTCATCGGGTTGCTACCATTCACTTTTACAAATTCTTAGTTTCACTTTCACCGGGCCATATAATATTAGCCAATTTTGGCTTTATATGATATTGATAGTCACTGATGGTGGCTGTAATTTCTAGAGGGGTGACCGATAAGCTGGTTCGGTTTGACCAGTAACCACTGTTGTGGATGTGTGTACTAGCTCCGTTGATAATCTCAAAAGTAAATCCCATCAAGTCTCCATTTTTGTCTAATTTCATAGGACACGCAATCTCGTTGAAATGAATTTGCAATATTATCTTTCGCAATTTTACTCCTCCTTCAATCCCAGCAGAGCTTAGGGATATGATGACCGGGCACAATTCTTACGCAGGCGGGAATCTGTGGCAGCTCAGTAACTTGTCAAAGAAGGAGGCTTTACATATTCCATTTGCAAACTTATCTGGGTCCTTGCCTCCAGAATTAGGTAAGTAACAGAATCGAAGTAGGTTGGTGCTGAACATCAACAGACTTACTGGATCAATACCATGGTAGCTAAGCAACAATATGAGCTTGAAGACGGCCAACTATCAATCTGCCAAGGGAACACACTAACCATTTCCCTGCACGTTTTCATGAAAAATAAAATGAAGCCTTAACTTTTTGAGAGAAATAATCATGTAAAGGCGAAAGTCATTTGGAGAAAAAATTCTTTATGTCGTTCGTGCTTTTTCCTGTGCTCAAATCAGGTAGCTCTAAGGAAGAACATGATGCAGGATCTTCATTTAGAGATCATTTGTATAGCTGATAATGGAGACTTCTTTTGGTTACGAAGTCGGTTTGATCTTCTTACAGGTGTCACTTTCATATGCTCTTCACTTGAACCCTGCATTGTAGACAAACAACTCATAAAAAGGTATCCCTAAAACCAAATTTTGGAGATACACAATCAGACAAGTATGAAATTGGATCACTATCTATAACTCATTCAAATATTTCCTACATGCTGGTTTGTTTTTACATATTTATGGAATGAATTGAGGACTGCCCAGAAGAAAATTTCCAAGTGAAGAATAGATATCCTAGAAATAAAATGGAAACAAGGTGCAGTGAAAAGAGATTTGACACTAAAATCAGAACATGAACAACATCTTTATATAAAATTGCTCATACAACACTGAAAAATCTGATAAGATATATAAGAAAGATTGGTAGAATGGAAGAGAACCATCCCCGGCTGCTAGAGAACTATTTTACCAACCTTGTAATGAAGAAACCAAATTCCATTTTTACTTGAAATGCAAAGGAAACAAGGTGCAGTGAAAAGAGAATTGAGACTGAAATAAGCACATGAACAACATCTGTACATCAAATGGCTCATACAACACTGAAAAAGTCTGACAAGATATATAAGGAAGATTGGTAGGATGGAAGAAACAAAATTCCCCTGCTCCTGGACAACTATTTTACCAACCTCGAAATGAAGAAACCAAATTCCACTTTTACTGGATATTCAATGGCAATTGATAAGCAAGAAAATCCCTTGCAAAGGTTGGAATATTATTTCAAAACCAAAACACAAAGGTAGAAAAAACAAAGGAAAAGCTTAAGAAGTTTGATGTTGGGATTAAAAGTAGAATACCTCTTTCATCAGAGTTGTGAAACTCCCATAAGATGGAGAATCATCCATAGACATCTCTTGAGTAGCCATACTTCCTTGCTCTGTTTCCGAGTATGTGTCGCTTCTCCTAACCTTCCTCTTTGGGGTGCGAAATGAATTTTCTTGGGTACTTGATAAAAGCCAGGTATTGAGTTTTCCACCCACCCACCTCAACGTACAGATTTTGCAGTTAGAGATGAACAGATGGCAGATTTTTCCACTGAAACTACTTTGCCAGTTGTAAATACAATTGCAAGGCTGTGGTCTATTTCATAAACCAACAAACCTGTCACTCTCAGTATCACCTTTACCAGAATCAAATTTGACCATGTTTGCAGCAACTCTCTGTTTCTAACCAATTCTCAACAAAAATCTACCCCCTGGAGAAACAGAAATCATGAAGGAATGAACAAATACCAGTAACAGGATCGAATAGTGTTAACTGTGTGAAGCTAATCTAAGTGGACTGAACAATTTCTTCCATTTCAAAGCTGATAGATAGCCTGTTAAACAGGTGTAAACAAACATAAAGGATATCATCTTGTAATCACGTCCAATTAAAAAATGAAGATCCTCCATCAAGAATCCCACACAGATATATACATAGAAGCTGCAACTATCACATTTTGTTGCTCTTTTTACCTCCATGAAGTTACAGAAAGTGACCAAATTTTGCTGGAACATGAAGTTATAGGAGTATTACCCATAGAGGTAGACACACGAGTGTTTTCATTTTGTTAAAGTGAAAATATGCATAAGCACAACTAAGGAAGAAAGAAGAAGACTGATAGTAGTTAATGTATGAAATGCACTTCTGATCAGCAACAATCTGCTCTTGTTACTTGATATTAGCCTTACAACTGAACAGGTCTATCAATAACCACTTTAGGAGTTGAATTTCACTTGCAACTTACAAGGATCTGCATCCAGCAACATTTGCACAACTTCTCTCATGGAAGGCCGCAAAGCTGGCAGTTTATGTGTGCAAGACACTGCAATTTTCAAGACCTGGATCATTTGATCCTTAAATGACTTGGAAATTTTTTAGTCGAGAACAACAATTAAATCTTCGCTCTTAAGGATTTTGCATGAAGTCCAAGAAACAATATTCTTGTTCTCCCCAAATTCTGTTTCAATGGGCCCCCTGCCAGTTATGAGCTCCAGCAGAACCACACCAACACTGTAAACATCGCTCTTTTCGGTAATCTTCAAGGAGTATGCATATTCTGAAAAGTATATAAACATGGCACCATTTAGGCTTCATACCTTTGCAGAAGATGTCAACGCAATGCATGTTAATGAATTTAGAGATCAAGGACTGCAAAACCTAAAAACACACCAGTGGAGGGCAAAAAGCTGTGTGTGTAAACATCGGAGAGAAAATGGAATACATGTGGCAGAAAAAATAGTAAAGAAACTTACCAGGAGCGATGTAACCGTGAGTGCCTGCAAAAACGGTGATTGAATCCCCTCCTCTGTTGCAAGCTTGAAGAACTTTTGCAACACCAAAATCAGCAATCTTGCCCTCATAAAATTGATCCAGCAAGATATTGGTAGACTTGACATCTGTGTGAATAATTGCAGGGGAGCAATCATGATGAAGATAAGCCAATCCATGAGCTGCCCCTAATGCAATCTTGTGCCGTGATGGCCAATCCAGATCATTATGGCTATGCAAAGCTTCAAACAGGTTCCCATTGGGCATGTATTCATACACCAGCAGATTTGAATGACTGTTGGACAGCTAACAATAGAGCTTCACAATGTTTTTCTGGCGAATGGTCCCCAATGTTTCAACTTCTGCCTTTGCCAATTGATGGTCATGGTCTCTGTAAATGTTCTCATTTTTGTTATTGTAGGAATTGTAGGAATTCTTCTTATTTTTGTCCATGTAGATATCGTCCATATCCATTTTGGTGGATGTCCACAGATGCTTCACTGCTACAGTTTCATTGTTGGGTATGTCAACGCGATAAACCTTACCGGATGCTCCGCTCCCAATCACATTTGAGGCAATGAAGGTCTGTCGCAACAAATATTCGGGGATCTAGGAGTATGGTGCTGGAGAGTCTGCAGAGAAAGGAATAACCCGTGACGCTCTAACACAAGATGGCCAGAACCAGATCCAAGACATTTTTCAGGGAATCAAGAACACAAGGGCTTTGCTACTCTCTACCAATAAGCTTTTGATTGTTTTTGGTTCAGCGTCTTTTGGACAGTACACAAGGGCTAGGCCAGTGTGGTGTTCTATTTCTCTCAATTCTCTACAATCGATCTAAATCCTCTGTTTATTCTGCAACATAATGGATTTCACCGCTGTCTATCCTACTCTGAATAAGGCCCAAATATCCTCCAGTGATGCTCGGTTCTCCTTTCCACTGTGGGTATGAATGGATCATGAAATCTGTGATCAAGATCGATGGGATCTCCCACCCAAACTTCGTAGACCCTCTGTTTATTAAATCTTTGGACAACTCTTCCCAGATCTCATGGGTGGAGGGGTGTATCGATTCAAAGATCAGCTGTACTGACCACTGACCCAGATCTCACTACTCAAAGGCAGACATGAGTAGAACTAAGGATACCACTACCCTCTATGCTGGATCTGGCATGTCCCTGCCTCTGGAGCGCGAAAAACCACAATCAAGGCGGATTCAGTATTAATTAAAGACTATTAAAACTTGAACCATTAGATCCATCCTCAAATTACAAGGAAATATGGAGACGACAAATGCATAAGACACCTATGCAGTCGCAGATCAACGACGACTCTGGCTCATTTGCGCAGGTATCATCGGTAAAACAGTCAGATTCCATGAAGCAACGACCAGCTATCATAGATGTTCCTTTACATATGAAGACCAGACCAGATCAAAAGATCTTTTTCTACAGATATCACATAATAGATCCCTGTCCTGTGGATCGACCCTCTCTCATCAGATCCATAATACAAAATCTTATACAGGGGAAAGATCCACCATTTGATGATCCCTCAGAGCAGGGAAAGATGAAAGAATAGAACAATGTTCAAATTTTTATAAAACCCCTGGCTGGAAAAACAAAAAAAAATTGAGTACAAAAATATGATATGGTTTCTCATCTGAAGCAGATCATCATGAACAAGCTAGGTTACCCTACAGATCTGCAAAGCTTAATCTACAATGGTAGATCTATGCAGATGATTAAACCCTATATTCTTATGACATTCATTTAGTGACCACCATCATCTTAAAGAGGGGTGAAGCAGCAAGATCAAGTAAATCAAATATAGAAGGTGGGGTTCCATTGAGCCAATTTTCCGACACTTCCAGCATGTTGAATTTAGACGGCCGAACTTCTGTGGTAATTGTCCTGTAAAATTGTTCTGATATACTGATAACCCCTCCAGAACCAGCAAATTCGCAAAACCAAATGAAACGCCCAAACCGTTTGGGCAACCCCTTTAATCAACGGCTGAAATGGTTGCAATCGTCTAACATATAATCGTGTGGCTTACAAGATGACAGGTAAGCAGAGAGGGGAGTTGATTTCAGAGGGAAACGCCTAACGGCGTAAATATTGTAAATTATTGTAAATGAATCGTTTTTTTTTATTTGCTTCATTTTTCTTTCCCTTTTAAGCATGCCCCTTCTCCTTTTGATTTTGGCAATGTTATTGGGAGTGAATCGTAATAATATTATATTTTTTTTATAGATGTATAGACTTAATTTAATCACTAAAATAACACTAAAACTAAACCACTAAGAAACATCTAAAGTAAATTAAAATTTACTTTGATATTCCCTTTACCTATAAATTTTAATTTAATTGTGAATTAACAAATCATTGAGATTTATGAATTTTAATTTAATTATGAAATAGCAAATTATTGACATTTATTTCATCATGGTCCATAATTGTTTTTAAGATTATCTATAAATATGAAATACATCAACTAGAAAATTAGAGCTTATCAAAATTATTGAAAATATAATAATATGTGAAATATCTTCAATGTAAGTTTTACATTAGGTCGCAAATTATACTTAATATTTTCTTAAGCCAACTACATAACAAAATAATTATGTTAACACCACAAAAGATTTGAAACCTTTTTCCTATTAGAGACAAGAATATTGTATGTTTAATTTTCAATGAATTTAGTGATGCTACTGTCCTCCATTCTCTAGTACACATATATGATCATTATATGTTTATGGAAAAAGAGATTATGTTTTCCCATATATACATGACAACACAC
>APFE030484436.1:0-13047 GCA_000404065.3 Pinus taeda
CCTATACTACTAGTGTAACCCCTTAATTGTTATTAGTACAACCCCCTTATTATATTGATGTACCCATGCAGTGCCCATATTGTCACTATTGTTATTATTGTGCCCTTACATTATTATTGTTATGTCGGCTCTGATTACATTATGACCCTTTAGACTCCTATATATAGAAAGGAGGTATTTTCATTTGTATCATCCAATAATTTTTCATTTATGTAATGTAAAGGAGGTTGCCCCCTCGAAGAGGCTGAATTCTAAGGCGTGGATCTCTCTTTTCTATCTTTTTGTGAGCTGGTTTCATAACAAACTCCCTCATGCTTGGGATAATATGTTGGAGGAAGAGTTGACTAATCCTTTCCTTGGCTCTCTGCCAATGGGAATACATTTTTGGAGGAGGTTTTAATCAACCCTTCCAAATGGCTTCTTTCATTGTGAATACAAATTTAGAGGAGGGATTAATTGACCTATCCTTAGGTTCACCCTTGATGAGAATACTATGCTAGAGGAAGGGTTGGTTGAAATTTCTTCAGGTTCCCATTCAACAAGTATTCTATGCTGGAGGAAGAATCCATTGACCCTTCTCTAGGATCCCTATCAATAAGAATTGTATGGCAGAAAAGGATTAACTAATCCTTTCCAAAACCCCCTCCAACTACAATGCTATTCTACATGAAAGTTTGTTAGACTCTTACCTCAACTCACCTTGATAAGAATTCTATGCTATAAAAAGGATCAACTATACCTTCTTTTTCCCCACATTAATTAGAATACTATTCTAGAGGAAGGGTTAGCTAACACTTCCTTGAGATGACACTCAACAAGAACTCTATGCTAGAGGAAGGATCAATCGACTCTTCCATGCTCCCCCTTTCAATGAGAATGATATTCTAGAGGAAGGGTTATTCAACCCATCCATGGGCTATCCCTCAATGAAAAATCCACGCTGGATGAAGTGTTGACCAACCCTAAATGAGAATACTATGTTGGATTGAGGGGCACTCCCTCTATACGAATACAATCCTTGATGGGAATACTATGCTCAAGGAAGCATCAGTCCTAGGCCTCCCTTCAATGAGAATACTAATGTGGAGTAAGGAACAATTTACACTTCCTTGAGATCCCACTTGACGTTAATACTATTCTCAAGGAAGGGTCAATGGATACTTCCTCTAGCCCCCTTCATTAAGGATACTATTATAGAGGAAGGGTCAATAACCCTTACCTAGGCTCACCTTCAATCAAAATTCCATGTTTAAGGAAGGTTTGATTGACTCTTTCCCTAGGTCACGATCAATTTGAATACTATTTTGGAGTAAGGGTTAGCCTTCCCTTCCTTAGACTACACCTCTCAATAATTTTATGTTTGAGGAAGGGTAAGTTGAACCTTTTCTTAGACTCCCCCCAGAATAACTTGCTACAGGAAGATTTGACTAACCCTTCCACTATATACTTCACAAAGGAATATTGTCACTGAGGAAGATTATTCAACCCTTCTCCATGTATCCCCTCCATGAGAATTATATGCTAAAGGAAGGGTTGGCCAAACTTTCCTTAGGCCTCCCTATACTATGCTCGAGCAAGTGTTAGTTTACCCTTCATCTAGATAAGCCACGATGTAAATATTATTTTTGGTGAGGAGTTGATTGACCCTTCCTCAAGATATCACTTGAAAATAATAATATCCCAGAGGCAATAAATATTAAGAGATAGGTTTTGGTAAATGTTATGAAAACCTCATTCTATCATCTTGACATCACTATGATGTTGACCAACCTTTGAATAAGTACCATTAAGAGAGATTACTATGTTGGAAGGAATTATGATAAGGTGTCTAACAATTTAAAGATATCTAGTGGAACCAACTATAAATTTGCATTAAATTGCAATAAATGCACCCAAAAACCCAAGGCTTTAGACATCTTCATGCCTAAATCTAAATGCATAGATGGCATTGACTTAAGCTTGAAATTTCCAAGAATGAATAATTAACAATAATATTGCGGAAAAGCATGGTACACACACATACGTATATTTATAAAATGTGGATTTCACTCTTCAAAATGGATCTTTTTATAGCCATTGTTTTTATCCTAAATAGTTCCATTTTGGATAGACATTCTAATATATTGATTTTGTGATTTTTACAAATTGACATCAAATTTTTGAGTGTAACATACAAAGAATTCAACATGTTTTATTTTATTTATTTATTTATTTTTATCACAATGTGTTTTTTGTTCTCTACTAGAACAAAATGCATTTTTTTCTTTGGAAATATTTGGAAAATAAGACTATTTTATCATAGAATTCACCATGGTTTCCTTAGTATAGAGCATGTTTTTTTTTTTTTTTTTTCCTTTTGGAATCAACATTGTTTTTTTTTTGTCATTGGAAAAAGGAAATACATGATTTCTGAAGGTGATTCCAGTTTGCTTTAGTATTATACCAACATAATGAAATGCTAATCTTAATGATTGTCATAATAAATGAATTAATTTTTTGTAGAAATTCTTGTTGGAAATAATACTGAGAGGAGGGGTGAATCAGTATTATCAGATCAATAATTTTTCTTTTTCATAATCAGATTTATATACACTACTTCAGAGAGGGGAACTAGCGTGTACACGCAATTGTCTTTAAGGCAACCAATGTTTATGCAGTAAACTTATGATTCAGTTAATTCATCATATGTTGATCTTTAATTAGTGCATCGGTACTTCATCAATCATTAAATAGCAACATGTGCAGTATAAACATAATAAACCATTACACATAAGCAACACACATGAACACCAATATTTAAGGTGGAAACCCAATGTGGGTGAAAACCACCTGCTGCTTCCGTCTCTGTCTCCTTTTAATAATAAGAAAATATGTTTACAATCTTGTACTGGTGCAGACTCATACCAGTACGCAGGCTTCTACCTGCAGAAGGTTACAACCTTCTCTCGTTCTCCAACTTCTACTAGAAGGGAGCTACACCCCCCTAGCTCTTGTACTAGCCAACATGTTTACTAGTACGTAGGTGCTAGCCTACAGAAAACTCTACTCTTCCACTAGGGACCACGTTTCATGAATTTTTAGATTGGATTCTCCTGGCACATATCAAGACATATGAAGACCTTGACTCATCAATAACCCATCAGAAATTTAGAAACTCAAACTTCATCAACCAACATGCAGTTAATCTGAAATAGTCAGATCACTGTCATCAGAACACTGTGCTGAACCCATAAACCTTTATCAACATTCAGGACCAACTAAAACCTCAAAAATTCATGTGTCAAACTGTATACGCTACTTCAATGAAGAAAACTTGCATGTATACACTACTTCCTTCAGCGCAACCTGCGTATGCCTCTAGAGATTCTGAATAATAAAATCTCTAAATCACAAACTGTACCAACCAACAGTGTACTTAACATCTACTATCAACTTACAAAACTTTAAACAGGCAGGAAATAGAAAACACTTCTTCTCACTTATACAATCAATCAAATATCAACCTCCTTATGCAGTCAGATTTACATTCAGATCTAAGAAGACTTCATTGATAGACAACAACAAAATAGCAGCAACAATAAATCAGCAATACTAATCTGATAGATTAGTTATCTCTGAACATCAAGCCTTTCTTTTCTATATGCTACTTGAAAGAACAGAACCTGCGTGTATACACTCTTTTGTTGAGACGAACCTGCGTACAGATCTGCAAATATTGACTCAGAATTTTGCTGCAATTCAGACTTCAAACAAACCCAGATCATGGTAGATAACGAATAAAACAGACGCAAAACATCAGATCTAGCCTCAACCAATATCAGATCATTCAAGGATAATTCATTTAAGGTCTCATGATCCTGATCCAATATTGAACTCAAGGTGCACATAAATATTTCAGATCTAGTCCCAAACATAACCTTGCAACATAAAATATACTTTAGATAGAAGTATTCCTTACAATCTTATTCACTTGCACATCTGGCCTTATGATCCTCTCTTCTTTATATAGTTTTTGGCCTTTCTCAATACGATGGACCGAATCCACTTAGGACCAATACCTTGGATCAAATACCACGGACCGAATACCTCAGACTAAATACCTAGGGTCAATATCATGGTCCAAAGATACCTTGGACCAAATACCTCGGACCAAAACCATGGTTTTCAACATGTACGTGCTTTGCCTTCTGTGGGAGTGCGTGTGTACGTTTTATGCTATTTCTGTTCTGAGTACCTGCATGTATACACTGCTTGGACTAAGGGAACCTGCATGTATCTCTTAAACTTC
This sequence comes from Pinus taeda, assembly GCA_000404065.3. NCBI lineage: Eukaryota > Viridiplantae > Streptophyta > Pinopsida > Pinales > Pinaceae > Pinus > Pinus taeda. The sequence continues at coordinate 4,289 of APFE030484436.1, forward strand.
TCTTACAAAATCTTCTTCCTTCAACTTCTTTATTCTGATCAATAGACCTTAGTTCCATCTTCCTGATCCTCTGTACCACTACCCTATTGCCTCTGAATATTCCTGTTAGCCTCTTATCAAAACTGAGTTGACCTATAGAGTTGCCATGAAGGAAAATACTTGTATCATAATTCCAACAATTCTATGTCATCATGGGTAAACTAGGTGAGCATAATATAGGTAGGTAAATAATAAGAGGCTTTTGTAGCTTTGATTTTCATGGTAATTTTTTTATTTTTATTTTATATCCTTGAATCAGGAGATAGAATAAATTACGTCAAGGCACACTAGGAAAATAGGATCAATAGGCATATAAACCTATAAACACAAGGAGGAAAATTGAAAGACTACGCCAATCAAGAGTTAAAATTATTTGTGCTATCTTTTCAATAGGGAGAAAGGGCATTAAAACTATGAGAAATGTATATATGTTTTAATGGGACCCATACCAACAAAGTCATGCCAAGGACTTAAGCACAATCTATGGACAACAAAAGGATCCCACTATGAATTTCCATTCAAGGAAGAGTATTTTCAAGAAGAGAGCCTACAAAAGGGTTTCTTCCTAACCCAACATTCCAAAAGATGACATATTGCAATCATTCTTAGTAGACAAAAATATATATACAAGCATCCACTCAAATAAGTAGAAACACGTCCTCCTTTCTCAAGTCTATTAGAGCTAAAGACACAGGTGATTATCATTACATTGATGTGAACATTAAGATATACATTTACACTATATAAGATTTATTATTATTATTTAGAATGGCTAAACATTAATGCTATTATTCACCTATTCGGCAAGAAAATAGAGATATCACTTTTAGTTTTATTAAATGTTTGTTGCCAAACAAAAATGATATAACCTTTTTACTTTTGCGCTCCTTAGATTCATTTCTAATTAATTAGGAAATTAGAAGAACAACACATTACAATTTTAGGTTTAATGAGATATTATTGACTGATATATAAGACTACAATAAAAATGAAAAAATGTAACTAATATTTCAAAGGTTGCCTATTAGGTTTTGATTTCTAGTAAGGTTGTAAAGCATTAGGCTGTCCACAAGGTCCCATTCAAATTAAGTTTGAGTACAAATAAATTGTTTCTAGGAGCCACTTGCCAAAAAATATCGCGTTATAATATCTAGTTTATATATTATAAAATTAATAAATATTGAAGAGAAAAGGAGGAATTGAGAAATAGATGCAATAGGTCATCAATTGATTGATTGCAATCTAAACCTTAGATTTATGAGGATAATTGTATATCTATTTGCGAGAGGATAACTTAATTAAACTTGAAATCGAAGGAGGTACTCTCATTTTAGCATCCAAAAAATATTTGTATTAATGTTTTTACTGAAAACAAGTCATTTAAGTTAGAGGCTTTGTTAGAATTTGTGTAAATATCCTAGAAGTTAGGTATTTCGTATAGGGAAGCTTATAAAGTGTTTGATACAAAAGGACTAAAATAATTTTGGGTTGACTATAATAAGTAGAAATTTAGGGTTCGTGTTTATGATTTATCTTATGAAAGCAACCAAGGCTTAATTATGCTTTGTATTTGGACATGCCTTCTTAAGCCTCAACTATGGTTTTTCTTGACTCATATTTTTTAGAAAGTTTGTTCATCCTCCACTATCCTCTTTGTCTAGGTATGCCATTTAACAAAGTTATTCCATGATGAAAGAAAGCGGTTTTTTGAAATGGATTCCATATTGGTCAGTACTTTCTCAAAGGATTGTTAGATGGCCTTTATGCAATCATCAATGGACGAAATATCATTTTTTGTTCTACAAAGTCCACCTTTCATTCACCATCAAGAACTAAAAGAAAATAGGGAGTTTTTTGTACTGTAGAAAGGGTTTCTATTGAATTTTAAATTTGAAATGTATATATATATAATATATATATATATATATATATATATATATATATATATATATATATATATATATATATATATATTTAACAGGGTTGGAAAGGCTATAAGAGTTTAGTATAAAAAAAATGTAATTGTTAAATGAATAGTTGGTTAAGTGAATCAAATATAACCAAACAAAAAATGATTAAAGTTGACTAAAATCCTTTTTATTAGCATGTAATGAATATTGTTTCCAATGTGATTCTTTGAAATGCAAATGTTGGAACTATCACTCTTTAAAACAATTTTGTGGAAACTAATTATTTTTGAGAACCTAGAATTTTACTTTATGGAGACATTAAATATTATAAAGAGATATGTTTCACTACTACATATGGGAAATAAACCGATGCTTTACTTCGACAATACTGATAAAATCGACCATACTATTAGATTTTATTTTGAGTTTTCAGTGATTAAAAAAATAATCCCCGAACAATGTTGGATATCCGATTGTTTCACAAGATATTCAACGCCTTTTTATACATGTCAGATACCTGGGGTGTATGCAAGGTGCATCAGATTTCCAATGTTTGACCAGGTCACCCATGATGATGTTGGAAGATCGACATTGGAGGGGGTCTATTTTTTGGACCATTATACATCTCTTCATATTCTAAATATGTCAGAAATTTACTGCAAATGAGGGTTATTTGTTGTTAAAAAATAATTTATGATTGCATTACAAATAATTAAACTATGATTGATTTTTGATGATAATCAATATTGAAAGTTTAGTAAGGAAAAATGGGTGATGGAAAATGTTATTTCCATTGTAAAAAATGCAAGGTCTACAAGAGGAGGATACTTTTAATAAAAACAACTAAACAACATTGTAGATAATTTTGGACATCTTGAAGGCGATCATGAATATATTCCCTTGTAAAGTATTCGTTATATGTAATTATATTGCATATTTGTTTTTGTAAAATAGGGGTCTATGGTTTAAAGGGTTTAGGGTTAGGGATTAAGGGGTTATTGAGCACATTTTTCTCAAAATGATTATTTTGATGGAAATAATGGAAGGTTTCCATCCTCACTTCCTCTAGATTTATAGTTGTGTTGGAAGGTTTTATATATTTTAGAGGAATGTTGGATTTTCTATAGAAAGAGGATAAAGGTTCTTTGATTGGAAGTTCCTTCATCAAATTTATTTTTAAAATCAAAAAACTTCATTGGATTATTTTTTTTATAATTTTAAGCACACCTTCCAAATCTATGGGTTCCTTGAGGTTTCTTATTTACAAGAATAGTTTGATTATCACCACCTCTCAAACTTCATACTAATATGGACATTCAACCTTCTTAGCTTCCCTAGTTTTTTTTGCAAGAGTGGTTTTACCATTGATTTTGACAAATATAGGAATAGATGCATCTAAGGAAAATGTATAATATTCAAATACTACCCCTTTGGTTAGTTGCACATCAATAGTGAATTTGCAGAAAATTATGGTGAAGCACTAATTGAATTATATGATATGTTCTTCCTTCTACATTTTATTATCTATTAACTCTTTTAATACAGTAGGAGGAGTATTTTACTCACCAAATTTAATAGTAATTTCCTTTTCAAAAGCATCATAGCTTAAGGTAGAATTGGTGGGTAGATTGTTACACCAACATGATTCCTTATTTTAAATGTGTATGGAAATAATTTGTAAGATACATCCTCATGCCCTACATTAATTAATCACATAAATATTTAGAAATCTTGTATATCATCTCTTCGACACATGATTTGTTTGGTTCAAATTTCGGAAGAATTCCTTCAAGGCACTTAATAAATCATGAAGTCATCCCCATAAATTCAAGGCACCTTTGGACATCCATGCAAGCATGCAAGGTTAGTTTCCAACCATTTATGAGCAAGTAATCAATACCAAATTTTATTTCCTCGCATATTAATTTCAAGCTCAAAGGTTGAAAAATGTATAGTATGAGGTGAATATGGGGGTGGTGTTGGGATTTAGTCTAGAGGTTCATAAATATATTGAAGATAAATTTCCACTAAACCTTCCACATAATCAACCAAAATTTCTTTTTGATTTGAATGTGGTTTCTATGGGTTAGTTATTATTTTGGCAACTGAGGTACAATAGGAAACTCTCCAATATCCTAAGTGTATTCCCAAGTGATATGACACAAAGCATTCACCCATGGATGAGGAATTGCACAAGTTTGTTTAGGAGGTGGCTCATGATTTTTAAAACTAGTTGTACTATATGCAGTAACCTTGGACACAATTCTTGGTTGAAGAGAATCATTTCCATGGAAATCTACTAAAACTTCATTATTTAAAAAAAAAAAGCTGGCTAGAGATGAGCTACTACTTGGTGTAATGCAGGCTTATATTTATATATTTATAAATTTGACCAGATTGGCCAATCCTGAAGGTTACATACCTTTAAAATACTTATAATGGATTAGAGTAGAGTGAAAGAGAACAGGGTTTAATAATTTGGGCAAAATGAATTCAAATTTTCAGTTTTAAGAATGAAAAAACTGAACGAAACTGACGACATAGAAGTATGAATGCATTTTTTGAAAACAATGGAGCACCTATTAAGGTGCTTATTTTAATTACAGGTACCTTTTGCAACCAAAGTGAAACATAGGTAAATCCACAACCATATTTTAAACTAACTTGCTGCTTTGTACATTATTTTTAGTAGAAAAATACATTTTTGGGATAATAAACATATGAAGAAAGAGATAATACATAATGTAACTTAACTCAGGTATGGATTCAAAACTAATTTGCATTAATTCATCTCTGAGAAAGGCTATACAATGCATCGATATAAAATTTCCAAATTCTCCGAGCCCTTCTCATGGATCACTTTTCTTTACAATTCAAAACTATATCTTTAGTTTCCAAATGTAACTAGAAAAACTAGTACTTAACTGTCAAATTAACTAGTTCTTAACTAATCGTTAACAAGTCCGTTTTTAAAAACAATTACATACAAAATTTCTCATAAATAAGAATTTGATAATTTTGAGAAAATTAATCAAAAGCGAAATAGATTTCCATGTCTGGTTCCTCGCTCCTAGTTCCATCAAACGAGTTGCACAGACTTTTCATGCGATTATCCTAAGACATTTTTGCTATTATGCTTCACCTGGATATATATAAGTTACCATTTCTTCATAAGCTATGCTAAAATTGGTGTACTTTCCATAATTTGGTTTGGTCAGGAACATATTTTTTAATAACCACAAAAGCTAAAATTATCTTTGCAGGGAATTGAAGATGGTTTGGCCCTTCAAAAAACTAGATGACCCAGAAACTTTGTTAGCCCTAATTTTTCGATCTCAAAATAATTGATATATACTTCTTGAGGAAGTAGATCACCTTGTTAATCCCAACAACTTGGTATCCCAACTTTGATTAATTTATTGATTTTTTTTATCAAACTTTGTGATACTTTTCTTAATATTTTTGCACTGAACTAGGTTTGACTTATGGGAGAACTTTTCCTTGTGAATTTTCTTATCTCTGCAATTATGTGAGTTCTCTTAGAAATCTCCAAATACCCCAACTTTGTATAGGTTTTTTCATTTAAGTACTCAATGATTTGCTTGGCCTTTCAAATTTTATCAACCAATTTATTTTTGACTTGTTTTACAATAGGCTCAACTTTGATGCATAAAGCTTTCAGTTCACCAATAATACTAATATAACCCCAAATCATTTTTATCTCTTAAATAATATCACCCCAGACCAACCATTTAGCCTCTACCAAAGGCACATCTCCTTTTAGCTTTGATTTCGATTTATTAATCTCGTCCAGTACTGCTTGTTTCACAAATGTCAACTTTCTTTTATTCTCCTCTACAATTCTTAAGACTTCCTCTTTATGCTTTAATTTACCCCTTATTGATACTATCTCATTTGTTTGAGATTACATTATCTTTTGTGAAAAAGTTAGCTTAATTTAAGTAATCTTGAGATATGAAAGGGCTTTAGCTAAATGCTCAGAAAGGTCTTGGGGAGTCCGTTGATCTAAAAACATGGTAGAAAAAGCTGAGAAAACATGATTGTTTGCAGATTTCTCTAAACCATGAATTGTTTTCTGTAATTGAAAATTTTCATTGCTTCTTTCAACGATTAATTGCAGCAACTGCTCTTTCTCTTTCTCTAGTTTCACCAACCTAGCTGTCTGGACATGTTATGTTCTTGGAATCTTCAACTATTTCCTTAGATCCCATGTCTTCGTCTCCTTACTTTGTATGGGGGTGTTGATTGCTTCTTTGTTTGTAGGGACAGTTCCTAACTTTATTACCAGTCATTTATATTCTTCAAGCTGTATTTGTTTAGCTCTATAGTTGAATTTCTCCTATTTCACCTGATCTGTGATTTTTTGAAGCAATTTCTCTTCTTTAGATACACATAAAGAAATATTTGTTAGAAAATTATAAAGCATCTGTAACAAACCTGGTAAAAATTCCTTGTAAAAATATATAAGGCCACGATGATGGGACACATATTCCAAGCTGAATGGTGGGCAGAACATCCTAGCGGGTGTTGATTCGATTTATCATGGCTAAGGAAATTGGCAAAGGCAATGGCAAAGACATTGGAAAGGCATGAGGCATTTATTGGCATTTTATTTATGAAAATAATGGAAATTAGGAGAAAAGGAAGGTGAAAGGTCACATGTTTCATGTGAGGAGGAAAATGAAGGAAAACAATGGAAAATGAAGAAATAGAGGACTCATTGATAAAAAGTCTTATGAGGATCAGTTCACAAGATATTTCAGTGCAATTTTGGAGCTCTCTCATTATTCTCTCTCTCTCTCACATACTCTTGGACACTTAGAGTTTTCTTGGAGCACTCTTGGAGGGTGTGGCATACTTGGATTCTTGGAGCAAGAAGGAAAAGGAAGAGAAGGAAAGCACAAGAGGGCATCGAGATCAACAACTACATCAAATTTACTTGCAGGTACCGAGTTTCATGTATGATTTCTTCACTAGTTTTGGCATGCATGGCACATGCATGTGGTTTCTAGGTCATGATCTATCATTGGTATGGAGGAGTTCTTAGATTAACAATCCTAGCCTTGCCATTTTCTGGATAGCCATTGCGTTGTGGGTTTATTTTCTTTGTTTTCTGGTTGGTTCTCATGTTTCCTTAGCTTGGGTTGAACTGTTAGTTCCTAGAATCCTTGGTTGGATAAATGCTCTGGAGCCCTGGAACAACTTGGGTTGAGTTATTAGTCCCGTAGCCTGGGTTGGAAAAACTCTCTAGAGCCCTTGGTGGGTTGAGTTACTAGTCCCGTAGCCTTGGTTGGAAACACGCTCTGGAGCCCAGTAAAAGCTGTGGGTCGAGTTACTAGTCCCATAGCCTTGGTTGGACAAACACTCTAGAGCCCGGTAAAAGATGTGGGTTGAGTTACTAGTCATGGGAGCCGGGTTGGAACAAAAATTCTAGAGCCCTGAAAGGATGGGATGGAGATCGATCTGATGTTTGTTTTGTGATGTCTGACCGTGAGGTGGAATAATTGTTTGATGGGTTGAGGTGGATGGCCTTTGGAAGCCCTAAATGAGTTTCGATTGATGTGTTCTATGAGATCCCACATTCATTGTTGGGTTGTGTTATATTCTTTCCACAACTAGCCCACGTAGTTAACCAGGGGGTTAAAGGGGGGGTGGAGCCCCCCCTTCGTTGCACTGATTGCGTAGCAGGGGGGTCACAGGGGGTTTGAGGGGTGTAGGTAACCCCACTTTATGGGGTTTAGGAAACTGGTTTTGGAACCTATGTTAGGTTGGGCGGACCCACCTATGGTTTTGTGCATGATTTTCACACATGTTTTTGGACGCGATGGTTTTCGGTCCATGGTATTGGACACGATGGTTTTCGGTTCATGGTATTGGATGCTTCGGCATGTATAAATATGTATTATGACATTGAAAGGAACATAATGAAAAATCAAGTTGGTAGTCCTGGTTTTGGCATCTAGGGGAAAATATCTGTGTATATGTGTTTTATGTGTTATGCTCTCACATTGTTTATTTTTTGTGTTTTAGAATTCGTATGCAGGTAATTTCTGTACCGGGTTAAAACCTACATTTGTTATCGGAGCTGTTTTGGCTTCAAGGGACACCTTTGTTGCTGAGGGGTTTCACTCGGGCCTGTGGTAGACCCTGTTCAGTGGGAGATCTGCGAGATCGATTCTGGTGGTGAAAGAAGATGGCGAGCAGTGGAAAGATAGAGATCGAAAAATTTAATGGTTAGAGTTTTGAGTTGTGGAAACTCAAGATGGAGGATTTGTTAGTGGATAAAGATTAGTGGATCATGATAGATCCGGGTACTAAACCAATGGGAGTGTCGGATGAAGAATGGAAGAAGTTGGATCAGAAGGCAAAGAGCACAATATGATTGTGTGTCTCAGATTCAGTATTGCTGAATGTATCAGGGGAAGCTACGACGAAGGCTTTGTGGGGAAAGTTAGGGACTTTGTACCAATCTAAGTCTTTGGTGAATAAACTGTTCCTGCGGAAAACGCTGTATAACCTGAGGATGAAAGATGGAGACTCGGTGACAGAGCATCTGAACGCATTTAATATTGTGGTAAGTCAGTTAGCATCTGTTGCTATTAAAATTTCAGATGAAGATAAGTGCATCAGTTTGTTGTGTTCTCTACCAGATTTGTGGGATAGTATAGTTATTGCAATAGGTAGCAATGCAATTGCCTTGCAGTTTGATGAAATAGTCTCATCCTTGCTGATGGAGGAGATGAGACGGAAAAATATGGAGAGCCAGAATGGTGATGCCTTGTCTGTACG
>APFE030484438.1:7127-19683 GCA_000404065.3 Pinus taeda
TTAAAACCTTTGATTTTGTCTCAAAATTGACCAAAAAGACTGCACAAAGCACCCATTAGACTTGTTGGCATAATGACTAACCCAATTCACTCTATTAGCATAAATATAATAAAAAGCATGCAAAAAACTAATGAGAATGGTGGATTAAGTCGAATTAGGAGGCTAAATGAGCCCATATAATTACTCATTTATGGGGCTCATCACTTGAGCCCCTGAAACCCCAAACCGATGTGCAAACCTAACCTATAATCCCGTTTGATGGATGAATTTTTTGGATAGTTAAAATGTCCATTAACCCCCAAATTCTAGAAATTTGTGGTTGTATGGGGGCCACATGCCTAGGCGCTGGGGCTAACCGCCCATCCTCGTCAACCAGGCCAAAACTGAACTGGAGTGGTCACGTGGAACCCTGCAAAACTTGGGGTTGGGTGCTATAAATCTGTTCGCGCCAAATTTAAGGATTAACCTGTGGTCATTTGAGGCTCATGTGGCCTGGAGCCAGCCCCCTCTGTTAGTCTCCCGTCGTGGTTACATGTGCAATGGGTTGTGACTTGGGGCTGGGGCTAAGCCCTTGCCCTTGGACCCTCCCCATGGTTATGTGGGCGTGGGGACCAAGGCTGGTGCTTAGACCCGACCCAATTCCAAACATAAAATTCACATCATTTTAATTATAACCAGGAGCCTATACAAGTTAAGTGACTCTAGTGTGGTGCGATGTTATACGGTCTTGATGTTCGGTGCTTGGTCATTGGTTCGAATTCCATTAGGGCCAGTCCGGCCCATAATAAATTTTGCACCAATGTTGGGAGGCCATGTGGCGACCACCCATTGGCCCACATGGCCTCTTCTGATTCGACCACTTCAACAAGCCATTGACTAATAGAATTGCACCATCCATGAAACAATAAAAAGAAGACACTTGTCAACAAACAATTGGCCAATAAAAATACAATCACCCTACCCAATCACATGCCTAGTTAGCGTACGGACTATTGACTGGGCAAACCTGCAACCCAACTTTAAAATTTTGCTTGTTTGGGAAATCGATTAGAACGTGATATCGGTTTTGAACGATTCAAGTTGCGTTGGATTCAAATCGCTCAGATCTACGCATTGGTACATGTTTCGAGCTCTATCGCATATTTTGAATTTTGAGCACTAAACTGATCCCTTGGATCAAATTCTCTTCACAAAGTGCTGAAAGTATCAAAATTGCAGAAAAGAGGAACCCTTTCCTCATTCTCAAAATTGATATTATAAATTACAAAAAGAATCTCCAAAAGGAAAGTTGTTGAAATAAGGTCAGATCCATCAATTTTGGAGTTGGAAATCCTCTTTTTTCCTTCTCTGTTAGATCATTCCTATTGTTCCAAATATTCTTTGTCTCCTTCCTCCAATCAACTCTCAACAAAAATAATCAAAATTGAAATTGAAAACCAATTAAATTTGTACAACAAAATTGAAATATCAAAATTGGAAAAACAAACTCTTAAACTTACAATTTAATTAAATAAATTAAATAAAAAGAAACATGTACTTCTAGTCGATCTCTGTCAAATTTTCTTTATCTCAAGAGAAAATTCTCAAATGAATTTGAAATAACAAAAATTTTGGCGAATCAAACTCCAAAAACAAAGCTCAAATAAAATTCTTGTTACAAATTCATAGTCTTTATTTCTGCTGAATTTTAGGCATAATTAGTATTCAAATTTGTTTGCTTTAATGTATCCACATTGTTCTTCATGATTTTAGCTCCAATGAACCATCATAGGGCTCATTTAAGGCTCATTTAGCTAAATAAAACTCAAAATAAAACCTTCCAAAATTGTTAAGATACTGTAAAATATAGAGTATAAGCAAAATTTCTTGAACAATTTTATTCTTCTAAAAAGATATTGGTTTTTTAATAAATAATATTAATAATAAAATTTAAAATAAATAATATACAAATAATAATAACTAGATAAAATATTTATAATATAAAAACTCACCATAAAAGAAAACATTTTAAAACTGGTAAAGAGCATGATTGTACGTGAGTTTTAATAGTGTTGAGGGAGTCCCATAGTGTAGTGTGGGCACTCCCTCGATCTCTCATTCAATAAAAAGCTTCCCACTACACTTAATGCAAAAGCTCGCTCCTCCCACTGTGAAATAATCCAAGCATCTTCTCATTGCTGAGCTGGGTCTCGGAGGTATAAAAATGCACAAATTTGGGCGAATGGGATGATGTCATCATTGTATTATTTTAATATATATTAATTAATAATTACAATGTGATTTTTTAATATTAATATCTATATTACTTTGTTTAATATTTATTAGAGTTAATACACTGGTGGTTTTGTAAAATGGTTAAATAATTAATAAAAATTATAACTAATTATTTTAATCCAGATTAGTTAAATAAATATTAGTTTAATTTAATGAATTAAAATAAATTAATGATTATATTTTAAGAGTAAATTAATTTATAATATAAAATAAAGTAAAATATATTTTTTACGTATTTAAGTTTAGGTGGTGAAAATCACTTAAACTTTGAACAAGCACAATTTCAAACCATAAGTTCAAATTCAATGAAATTTGAGTCATTGGGAAGCTTCCAATAAACTACGCATAATGAAGCGATCAAAGTGGAAAAGTAAGAAAAATAAAAATCCCACAAAATTAACAAAATCAAAGCATGAAAAGAATGATATGACCAAAATTTACATAGAGGGTTCCCATATCTTTTGTAAAAATTTGTGGGGGGGTTATGGCCTCAACAATGGCGACACATGAAGAATAAACAATTATCTCTCGTTAAAAAGATATTGAGTTCAAATTTACCAAAAGGTTGAAGTGATGAGTTTCATCAAGCCTTCAAACATTAAACATTTCTCATGGGTGCAACATTAATTGATAAAGCAATATAAGTTCTAAAAAGATAAGTACTTGAGACAAACTGAGTTAAAAACCATGAATCCATGTTTTTAGGGGAATATTTAGTTTAAGTTTACCTCATGTGAGTGATATAAGAGATACATATAAGAAATTTAAAGAAGTATATATCCATCAATATAAATAATCCCCCTTACCTGACATCGCTTCACTACCAGAGAGCTTGTTCAATACCCCAATGAATTGTCTTAGTACAACTCAAGCATAGCCCCACTACCAACGAGCTTGTTCAATACCCCAACGAGTTTACTTGTGCTTCTTCATATTGTTCTTTCAACCCTCTTTTACCACCCCTTCGATAAAATTTATTTAGAGAATTGCTTTTAGCAATTGGATGAAGAGAGCGGGGTGGTACAAGATATTTTAAAGGCAATGGATATAATACTTATAAAATTTTGACTCCCTCATCTTTCCCTACAACTATCAATCTAGAGGTTTTTATGTGAAGTGGAGGGATGGGTGATATTCACTGAGTTAGACTCAAGTTAGTTCTTTCCATGGAAAGATGAACTCTTTCACTTGGAAAAGATGAATGTTCCTCTAGGGGAAAATAATTAAGGTGAGAGGATTTAGAATTAAATAAAGGTGTCCCTTTAAGGTAATTGAAAACCCATGAAATTAACAGAGTAAAAATTCCTCATGGATGCTGATTAATTTTGGGTAAGAAATTTTTTTCCATTTAAATCTTTTGTAATATCACCAAAACCAATCCAAAACAAAAGTGCAATCAACACACTCCAAAAATCACAAATGAAAAAACAAAATAAAAACCAAAAATCAAAGTTAAAAAAAAAGCCATATTTAAAAGAAACCCCAACAAGACTATTTATAAAAATGTCTCAATAAAAAATCAAGTACGAGGGAAAAATATGTGTTTTTCTTAAGTTGAGATTTTGATGAATTATATCTCGTTAAGTTATAGGTAATAATAATTTTAAAACAAAGACTATATAACAATAATGAGAGAAAAATGAAGTCAAATAAAGTGTTCCTTCCTTGTAAATTATCTTGTTTCAAAATTAAGCCTCCACAATTTTTTTTTAACAATTATCTAATAAAGATGAGGCTCATATCTATATTAAATGAAAGAAAAATAGAGGTTGAGAGACTCCCTCATTTAACTTATTTTCAATTTAATCAGCATCATAACTACTTTGCTCGACGCAAAAACAAGCAAAAATGAGGAGAGCGAATTTCAAATCTTAGAAAGCAGGGGCACTAGATTTTCAAAGGAATTCTTGAATACCTGCAAAAAAAAAAAGAGCTTTAGATCAATAAATACTATAAAAAAATGTTGAAATAAAAAGCATACAAGAAATGGTAATAGTTGAAAATGAGCATATGAGACTTATCTTAAATAATTTCATTGAGACTTACCTAAAAGATACCAATTTTCTCCAACAAAAGGTAACTTCTTTTTTTATTAAGATAAAAAGTATGAAGAACTTGCATTTTAATGAAGTTTTCTTGTTCCCAAAATCATCAACTTATTGAATCAAAATTAGAGTGAATATTAAGTTAGAAAATAATAGTTCATGTTCAAGGAATCAGGAATAAATAATAATCATCACAAAATGAAAATAATAAAAATCTACCAAATGCATTTTACTTTGTATTGCAATTGCGACTGCGACTATTCTCTTTGTCTTTTCTAATATTATATTAGCCCAAAATTTTCCTCATGAAATCCAGCCAAAGTCTTAACCTATGTTTGTAGCATATATTTATATTTATAATATATATATATATATTATATACTTAGACTTTTCATGGTGTGGCATTTAAAATAGAGCAGTGTATGTATACAAATCACATGAGATCCCCAAGTCTCGTACAAATTTGCATCCAATTATACCACCAATGCATATCTTGGGAGTGCTTACCATTTTTCGCGTTAATACGATAGTTCCTTAGGCATGACATATGGTGTAATTTAATTGGAGCGAGCAACATGTTGGCAGACATCATGGGTGCTTGTGGGGACTTATAAAAATATGAAATGAAAAGGAAACTATGAAATGATTACCTCCGAGACAGTTGTAAAACGTTTAACCCAGGCCTACCTTTGCAAATGCGGAAATTTAGAAAGTAGAGGGGCATAGTTCTGTAATGAATATGAACATGGGTTATTGTTTGTTTCATTAACAAATCTACAACTTGTCTGGCTTTTCCACTATTATAGATTATGCTCACATTGTTTTCTTTTCAAAGTAGCCCGCTCAATTAAAAGCTAACTTTCTGGCAATAAGTAAAGGTTTTCTTTGTGATATGTTTTCCCTGCTAGTGATTTTCAAAAATTCGACTGCATCAATAATAAGAAAAGCATAATTAAGACTTCATCTTATGAATGTGTAAAGTAAAGGAAATATAAAGCAAAGCACATCTGTAGGAAGCATAGAAAAATAATAAATTCTGATGAATAGGTAAATACTTCCCTTGAACACGTTCATAAACAAATTTTTCTAGAATAATGTTAAATCATTTTCCTCCAGAAAAATAAAAAGGCTTGTTGCTCACTTATTCTTCTATCTTGAATATTAGAAAAAGAAGAAAAGAAAAATAATCTAAATTTACATAGTCCTACTCCTAATTTAATCTAACAAGGCAGACTAAAAAAATAAGTAAAATCGTATTTTTAATGAAGCCATTCAAATTATTTTATTCCTGCAAATATATATACAACAAGAATTAATAGTATGAATAAAATCATTGCTAAATTAACGATTTTTTTTTTTTAATCCTAGTATGTACATTTGTTTCTAAATCTATCAAAATAAATTTATCTACAAAATTCCTCCCTTGAAATGCTTTTTCCATTTGTATTCCAATTGGATCATATAAATTTGGATGGATTTCTATTAATGATTGGAAGAGGTTCAGAGAGAGGATAACCTTCTAGATTTGAATAATATATTTTTAGTGTTGGAGCTTACATAAAACTATTAATATTCTGTACATGAAGCAAACCATTAGAAATATTATGTTGAATAGATTTTTTCAAGCAACTTTCAAATGTATCTTAAAAGATTAATGCATCTATCAAAAGATCTTTAGTTGGGTAAAATGGTTGGTCACATTGTATTGATGCACTAACATGTGTTGATTCTTGTTGAAAATTAATTTGAGAAGAGATAATGAGCTGACATGACATGAACATCAGATAAAATTGAAATATTAAAAGTTGTTGATGGTCATGATTTAAAATTTGAAATTCATTTTGACATTCTTCTTGTAATGGACTTTGCAAGTGTTCAATGCTTAATTCCTCAATATGCTAGCACATTCTATCCAAAATCAAAGACTAAAATAAGTATATAAATATGAAAATGACTATAAGAAATGAAGAAAAAATAATAAAATCAAATCATTATTTACAGTAATGTTATAACTAGTGTTACAACCCAGTTGGGATTTTTTTAAGATAATTTCCTTTCCACAAGTATTAGTTGGAGTAATAAAATCAAGATCAACGCAAGCTTCTACTTGTGGAAATAATGGAGGTTCAAGATCATGATAAAAAATGGGAACTCGAGAAGTGTCAAAGTCATAAATAGGAATGAGAAAGTCATCACGATTAGATGGGATTTCAAATTGAAACTCTTCAATAGTAATCTTGGTAAGAGGAAAGTTCTCATTTTGAAACATACAAGCGCTATCAAGAGTGCGAGGAATTGATAATGACTTAATTGACTCACTATCCTTCAACTCAAAATAATCATCATAAATGACTTGACTAATCATTATTCCCTTTTTTTTCATAAGACATATCAAAACAAGAAGAATGATTAAATGAATTGAAAGAATGGTCATTAAACGACTCTTTATCAAAATCAAAACTAATTGGTAATTCATTATTTATAGAATTTATAACAACTCTCCAATTTCAAGATTATCATTTATGCAAAGAAGACTTGTTGGATTAATAACAACTAAATTACAACTAGAAAAAATGTTAGGATAAAGAGAAAAGTGATTGTTTGAAGAAATGAACCTAAAAATTTCTCGATCTGCAGATTCTTATTCATTTTCCAAAATTCACTTTTCTAATTCTTCATCATGTATTTGGTTAATCACACTTTCTTGAATATTAATGTTTGGCCTCCCAAATATTTGTGGTTAATCACTAATTTCAACATGAGAAAATTCAGAAATTTTTGAGGCAAAGTGCACAATGTTGGAATTTTCAAGTTGTAATCTTTTTTATTGATTTGTCTTTTGAACATTGTTTGCTAAATTTGTTGCTTGCTGGTTTTCAGATTTATTAGCAGTTGATTCTTCAAGTATGTTGTCTATATTCTCCTGAAGTTGATTGTTAGGTTCTTCCAATATTTGTGATTGTAGACTAATAACATGAGAGAAAGCATCACAGTCTTTATTAACACTATAGGAAGCATGTATCAGTTGTAGGAATTTATCATACATAGTTGATGCAATTTCATCATGATTGACACGTGCATTTTCAGTAGGTGAATTTTCAGTCATGTTAATAGAAATAAGAAGTGACACATCGAAGTTTGAAATTGTTTCATTGTATGGATTCAAAATAAAAGGAAAGGAAAGAGAAATCTACAACCATTTTGTGAACTCTTCTTCAGAAGGTTGATCTTTAAATTCAAATTTTAAACAGATCAATTTAAATCTAAGAATAAAATCATATACATTTTCATGTTCAAATATTCTCAAATTCTCAATTTCATCGCAAACCTATTTATGATCGCAATCCTCAAATGCATAAAGGAAAATTATTACAAACACATACCAAGTGCATATGGAGGCAAATGGTAATGATCCACACCAGTCTTTGGCTAATCTTGTCAAAGTAAGAGTGAATATCTTGCAAATCACACCTTCATCAATATTATAATTATTACAATTTGAGATAAATTAAAGAAGATGATCTAAAGAAGAAACATTCTTCTTACCTGTAAACTTTGTTTTTGACAAAAGCTTTACTACCTTTATTGGAGTAGTGGCAGGTGGAAGTCCAGTAAAGCAACTCCAAATAGCCAGTTTAGAAGGAGCCACTGCAAAAAGATAAAAATTTTAAAACTAAAAACTTATAAAAGACAACTTAGTCTTTTCCCTCCTAGCACCAAAAATATTGATGACCAAAAATGACCCCATCAGGATTAGGGAGACCACCCGGTCAGAGCCCCAAATCATACTATTTTCCGTTTGTGTTAGTGGTTCTCACTAGTTTTATTGGGTCAAATTACCCCCTCACTCTCCCTGTTGTCTTGTGATGTTTCTAATTGACTAAAAAAAAGAGATATCATAATTACCCTCTTGTCTCTAGCTTGAAAGAAAGAAATACTTTAGCTGAATTGAGAGCTCAATCAAGCTAGAGCCTAAGGTTGCTCCTATGGAAGGAAGCAATGGATTAATTCTAAATGCAAGTCTATTCTAGGATGCAAACAATAGAAAGGAAATCTAATCTATCATGTCTCGATTAGAATGACATACAGATCTGATCTAAATCAAGAGTAGAGTGATTTAAAAGAATGGGGATTTAACATTCCTCTTTTATGATGAATATAAGACTTTGAAATAGTTCTAACAACTGATATTTTAGGTGTAACACATGCCTTGTTTGGAGATTTAAAATAATGAAAGATAAGCCATTAAGATATAGAAATAGTTAATATAACTCAGTGATAGTTAAATCGATTTAATATGACAATTTTCTGAGTAAATAGTTACTAAAAAAATTGACTAAGCACAAGTAAAAATAAAAAATAAGCAATAAACTTAACAGGCCATTAGAACATATAGTTGATCTAACAGACAATCATTTTCATATCAAAGTGCAAAATATGAAACAAGTGGCATAGATTTGCCATTGAAAAGAATGTGACTTGCATTAACAAATAAAAGTACATGGAAATACAATCAATAAAACCTGATTCCCTTGTTCTGTTTTACAAATAGATTTCCAATAGTCATTCCAAAATCAATGAGCTCTTCCATTAGAGAAAAGCGCTGCAATAGTGCAAATTCTGCCTCAAATACAAAGATTGAATCTTGAAAAGAAAATCCCCAACACATTCAGATTTAAGTATTCCCCTTCACCTGCAACTAAAATTCTCCTCACAAAAGTGCTCAAAGTATTAAAATTTACAGAAAAGATGAACTTTTTCCTCATTCTCAAAACTAATATTTATAAATTACAAAAATAATCTCCAAAAGGAGAGTTGTTGAAAGCAGTTTGGATCCATCAATTTTGGAGTTGGAAATCTTATTTTTCCTTATCGGTTGGATCAATCATATTGCTCCAAATATTATTTGTTTCCTTCCTCCAATCAACTCTCTCCAAAAACAATCCAAATTGAAATTGAAAACCAATTAAAATTGTACAACAAAAATAAATACCAAAATTGGGAAAACAAATTCTCAAACTTAAAACAGTGTAAACTATCAAATGAGAACTTTATAGAGTACCATTTTTTTGAGGTAGCAAAAAATCATCCGATTTTGAAAAGCGTTGACTCTAAATACACTTTCTTTTTTTGGAGCATATTTTTGACACTTCAAATTTTTTTATGTATCGAGAATGGGTATTTTTTTTTTAAATGTTAGTGATTTTCATTTTGATTTTGAAAAGTGTTAATGCAACATCAAACCATTTTTTTAGAGGGCTTATTTTTTACACTTTAAATTTTATAATCTATTAAGTGTGGATATTTTTTTTTTAAATGTCGATAATTTTCATGTGGATTTTGAAAAACATCAACATGTTTTTTAAGGCATATTTTTGACACTTAATTTTTTATTTATTTATTTTTAATGTCCTAAGTATGCTCAATTTTTTATTTTAATGTTGATTATTTAACCATTTTTCAAGTTGTTTTATTCCTCTTCTTGTTTTTGTCCTATGATATTTGTTTTTTAAGGGTTTTCCACACGTGTTTTTTTCTTTGCAATGATTTTTTATATAGAATATTTTTTTTGTCACAAAGTTTTAAAAAATAATAACATTAACATTTTTGAGTTTAAGATTTTTTTTTATATATTTATATATTATTAATTAATACTTTAATACACATGAAATAATTGTCACTAAAAAAAATTAATTTTAAATACTAGACAAAAATACACTTTTTTTCATTATAGATATAATTAAAAAAAACATATCTTACGACCTCTTTTGCTAAAATTAACATGTTAAATAAAATATTTTTATAAAAAATTGAAAACAAAATTTGAAAAATAACAAATTTTATGAAAATTTTATAAATTTTATATCCAAAGATGATGACGCTTGAAGTTTTTTTTCAATGATTCAGATAAAATTTGAAGTAAAAAAAACAACAAAAAATGTTTTAAAAAATAAAACATACAATTAAAAAAAAATCCTCAAAAAAAATTAAAAACACACACACACACACATATATATAGATATTTTGAGGGAAAAATCATAACTTTCATTACATAAAATATTGAAAATTACATGTTGTAAATGCTTCAAAGGAGCATATCTCAAACTTGGTGGGCACACCAGGCCACATATCACAAAGTGTCCCAAAAATAATATAGTATGAGTTAATTACTGTAACAATTCGAAAAAATAACAATTATATACACTTCCGGATCTTTCTATATATTCATAAAAATAGCAAAAAAGTCCATATATGTGTTGAGCTGTATCATGTTGATGCTGCTTCCTATGCATGTTGTTCAATGAATGGGTGGTGGAAGTAATGATAGAAGTCCTAACGAATTTGCTCCTGAATCATCTAATTACCAAAAGGTTGTTGGGATGCTTCTTTGGATAAACTATAAGAAATCTGGTTCCTCTCCCTGCAAATTTGACGATAGGTCACATAGTCAAATTGCAATTTTAAAGATAATACTTCTTCCAACAAATTCCTGAGTGTGTGCACATGACAATTTGATTGAAGATTGAACAAATTTATAACAATTTTAGAATCACCAAAAATTTGGAGTTGTTGGCAGCCTTTCTCAAGGGAAAATAGGAGCATAAGTCTAAGGTTGTTAAGTTTCGCATAATTGTTTGTGCCTCTCCCTAAACCCATTTTCATTTTGAAAAAAAGGACTTCTTTTAAAAACAATATTGCACCTCCTCCACATCCTTCATGTTGAGTTGATCCATCAAAATAAGCCCAGCGTATGGATTTGTTGATAATTTCTACACATTTGTTTCAAGGCCTCTATATATGCTTGTCCTCAGGTATCATGCTATAAATTGCCATTGATGAAGTACAAATTGTGACCTAGTGTTTATCTTTGTCCTGAATTTTTTTTTGGTTCTTGCCCAACCAAATTCCCTAACAAACCAGAAGGGGAGGGTTTCAGAGCTTGGTAGGGTGAGCCCTATTCCACCATGGCTCCCATGCCTCTGCAATGGATTCTCCTCGACATCTAATGTTGATTTCCAATGATTGATAAATCTAACTCCATATTTGGATCGAAACTGGGCATTGCAGGAACACATGATTTATCGTTTCTTCGTTATCCTTGCATAAAATGCACCATGTTGGTCCCTGAAAAGCTCTGAATTTCAGCTTGTCCCTAGTGAGAGCTTTGTTGCGTAAGGGAAACCACATAAAGAGCTTTGATTTAGCCAGACCTTTAAGCCTCCATAATGGACGCCACCACCAAACGCCAATTTCAAGTTCGTGATACGTAAAAATGAATGAGTAGTCATCTTTTGACGTGTCTCTACCAGGGGGGCTAGAGACCATATAATTTCATCTTCACGATCCATAATTCTAACATGCGCAACTATGAGTGCATTGGTGTATTGTTCCAAATCTTGATGCCATTGTGTCAGAATCTAAAGTTCTTGGGCAAAGCACCATTTTGACCAAATAACGTGGAATTCTAGATCTGCAATCTGATCTAAAGTCCATCTACCCGAGGCCACAAGGAATTGAATCAAATCTGGAGGGAGAATGTGTGCATTTCCACTTCCAGACCATGCATTTGTACCTATCTGAACCTTCACTCCAGACCCAACTCTCCAAGCCAATCCTGCTCTAATATAACTAAAGGAATTTAAGAATTCTCCCCATATCATAGACACTTCTAACCGGTTCCACGTTGATAATTTGATCCATTCCTCAATTGGAAGAGTGCTAAAAATAATTAAAAATAAAAATAAGTAACATTTAAAATAAAAATTTCAAAATCATTAATAAAAATAAACATTTTAAAAAAAATAAAGGTGTAATTTTTTTTTTTTACATTAAAACACACAAAAAAAAACACTAAAAAAAATAACATTTAAAAAAACCACGAATCCCAGGGGTTGTGGGCGATGCCTGGCCGGTGGCCTTACCCCACTTAGGGCCCGTGGGGTCGCATGCTTAGGCGTGGGCGGGCAGGTGGGGGGGCCGCTGAGGGCCATTGCCACGGGGTGGGCAGGGGCAAATCTGATTGGGGGGGGGAGTATGAGGGCTCGTGGGCTGTGGGCCTACGCATGGGGGGAGGTGGGAGAGTTGAGGGCCCATGGGCTGCGAGGTTGGGTGGGGAAAATCCAATTTCGGGAATCATATCTATCACACCTAGGGTTCGCAGGGCCGCAATTTTTATCTATTTATTGTTAATTTGATTTTATTTAAATGTTTCTATTTCTATTTTATTTAATTGTTTT
>APFE030484438.1:20596-33880 GCA_000404065.3 Pinus taeda
TTGCAGTAACTACTAAGACTCCTTGGTATGCAGATATTGCCAACTATTTGGTTACAGGGAAACTGCCTCCACATCTATTTCCTGGTGAAAAATGAAAAATTATTCAAGAGGCTTCAAAATATTCATGGATTTCTAACAAATTGTTTAAAACAGGGCCAGATTGTGTGATAAGAAGATGTGTTCGAGAAGATGAAATGCCTGACATCGTCAAGGCATGTCATGATGAGCCATGCGGTGGACACTTTGCTGACAAAAGGACGGCCTATAAAATCCTTTCTTTAGGATATTATTGGCCTTCCCTCTTCAAGGACACAAAAGAATATGTCAAAAGGTGTGACAGCTGCCAAAGAGTAGGGAAACCGACTCTTTCAAATGAAATCATTACAACCACAGGTACTCATTAAACCCTTTGAAAAATGGGCTTTAGATTTCATTGGACCCATTAATCCACCATCTAAGCAAAAGAAGTATATATTGGTATGCACTGATTATGTCACTAAATGGGTAGAAGCTAAAGCGTTACTTTTTGCTACTGAAAATTCAGTTGTTAGCTTTCTTCATGAGGATATTTTTACTCGCTTTGGTGTCCCAAGATAAATTGTGACAGATTAGGTAAGTCAATTTACATCCAACATGATGGAGAAGTTGATGGAAGAATACAAGATCAAGCACATAAAATCTACTCCTTACCATCCGCAAGCAAATGGCCAAGTGGAATCTACAAACAAAGTCATTGGAAGCATCATCACCAAGACTATTCATCTACACAGAAGAGATTGGGCTGAACGGCTTCCTGAAGCCTTATGGGCCTACATAACTACATGGAGGAACACAATAGGACATTCTCCTTATGAACTTGTTTATGGGAAAGAAGTCCTGCTCCCCATTGAGTTTCAAGTCAAAACTTTCAAGATGGCGGTTCAGTTGGGGATGGACCTATCAGAAGCCCAAAAGCACAAAATGGAGCAGTTGAATGAACTAGATGAGATTAGACAAGAAGCAATCCTAAGAACTGATCTAGTTCAACATCAAATAGCTAAGTGGCATGACAGATATATCAAAGAGAAAAAGTTTCAAGAGGGAGATTGGGCATTACTATTTTATTCCAAGTTTAAAGACTTCAAAGGAAAATTTCAGAATCATTGGCTTGGGCAATATGAGATCGACAAAGTCTTTAGCAATGGAGTGGTAAGAATCAAGACCATTGATGAATTTCAAACTCCTCTTATTGTGAATGGCCATAGATTAAAGATTTATCATAAACCACTCTCAAAAGAGTAATTTGTCAAAATGTTTCAAGAGAATTCTGCAATAAGGCTGGTGAAGAAGAATCTTTCTTCCCCACCAGCCTAGCCTTTGTTCTTTTCTATAAAAAAAAAAAAAAAATTGTATAAGCTTGAAAACCAATCTCTGATTGGCAGTCTTATACAGAAAATGTAGAGTGAAAATTAGGGACACTTGACACTCTATATTTTCCAAAAAAAAATAAAATCTTTCTTTCTTTCCCATTTCCACTTCACTTCATTTCCATCCCACTCCATTTCATTTCCATTTCACTTCACTCACTTCGTCTCACTCCATTTCATCCATTTCATTCTATCTCATCAATAAAAGTCTTTTTCATGACCATTTCCATTCAGATAGTTATTATCCAACTATCTCTATTCAACTAAGTGGTTGTTGTGCCAAGTTTCTGTAGTTGGGATCAGTTTCTGTAGCCAGAAGCAGTTTCCGCAGCCACCACTCTGTTTTTCAAATTTACAGTCAAGATGTTAGTGCAATAATCATGAAAATGCAGGTATGACTAAGAATATGGTATGAAGACATGTACATGGAGCATCTATAGACATCAATAAGGAGAAATTGATTAAGGGCTAATAGACAACAAAAGACAAGGATTCCAAGGTCTGGGCAAAAATTTCTTTAAAATAGCATTTAAAGGCACAATTTTGCATAGTTATTAAAACTTAAAGCTCACTATGTGCAATGATTACTACGATAGCTCCATTACCATTCCATGACCTTACTCCATGAACCATGCATTTACTCCCTAAACGGTCTCATGATTATTTTTCGGGTTTAACTTGTAGATGACTACACTTCCACACTCCACTTGTACTCATGAGATGTGACCTATGTAAATACGGCTCCTCTCCACCGTACTTTGTTCAACCATTTTATCAATGTGTAATGTCTCTCACGCAGTCATTCAGTTCAAAAATTCTGACTCCACTTCACTAGCCTACCATTGTGTTAAAGCTGCACCTTGTTCACATACGTCTCCATTTCATTTTGTGAACTCATCTCGGCTGCTCATCCTCTGTTTCCGCTTACAGTTCCTGAACACTCCCATTACCCGTATCCATCTCCCATTTTCGGCCATTGTTCTTCCACAAACCTTGCAACATAGTCGCCTTACCTATGTTAAACCCTCACACGCAGTTGAATTCCAGATTGAATTTTAAATGAAGGAAAAGATGGGACGGTTACTGAGGGCAGAGACGGAAGGGTTTAAGTTCTTAGATGGATACCCTCAGGCAAAAGAATTGCTGAACAAGGCTAAATGGCTCCGTTTCATTCAGAAATTTAAAGGCCATAATAAGGAAGTAACGAAAGCCTTTGCAAGGTCTTTCAATGACCAGGTGGTGGAGGTTGGAGACCTGAAGTTCACGGTCGCTGAAGCTTCAATTGCAGCTGCTACAGACTTGCCCCAGGAAGGTGAGCGTTGGTTTAAAAACAAAAGTTTGGACGAGCAGGCATGGAGAATTATATTGCGTAACCCAGGTATGGACGTTACTATATTCACAAGAGGAATTCCTGTTCATGCATTAAAAGAAGAATGAGTGAGCTTATTGTTAATCATTCAAAAGTTTATCACTTGTGAAGGCTGATTTGGGATGATGTACATGTATCGTACTAGGCTAGTGATGAACTTTTTAGAGAAACAAACTCTTAATCTGCCCTATTTCTTACTGTTGAGTTTGAAAAAGATGAGCAACACAGTCCAAAAGAACATAGGCGATATAGAACCTCATTTATATCATCATGGACTCGTGAGGATTCTAGTTGAAGATCAATTGAAGAAAAATAAAGATACTTGGGAACGGTTTCTAGTGAGAAACTATTTTCAAGAGCCATTTGAGGCACCTGTAAGCAGTACACCAAAGGCACCGAGAAGTAGTAGGAGAAAAGGAAAAAGTGCCATAATCCAAGACTCTCCTATTGTTAAAACTAAAGAAATTGGTCAAAAAGAGGAGGAAAGACCTAAGGACAAAAAACACAGAAAATTGAAGGGAAAAAGGAACTTAGAATATGTTTACCAATCACCAGAACCATCTATAGAGGAAGACTATCAAGTGTTATCTGAGAGACTAGTGCATCTTCAAAAGCAAGCTGCCATAGCTAAGAAAGAAGAAAAAAGAAAAGAAATTATGGAAGAAGAAAGTACTAGCCCACAATACTTAAGAAGAAGCAGCAAACTCAAAGGAAAGTGGAGGAAAACACAAGTAAAAGGACCCCACTTCATCAAATTGGGTGGGGAAACACCTGAGAAACCTCGAGCTGGCCATAGTCCACCTCATCTTCTGCCAAATATTGAAGCCAGCCCTTTAGATGTTGATGTAAGCCCTTCTCAGCTAGAAATAGAAGACAGTCCTCCTCCTCAACAAGACTTTGAAGCCAGCCCAAGGAAAACACCTGAAATCGATCCAAAACAGCAAGAGGTATATGATTACCTCGAATCTCTAGATAAGACAACTGCAAGCCCGAGCACATCATTCACTCTACCTCACATAACACAAGATGCACAAGTTCAATCTTTGAAACAATAAGTGTTTGAATTAGAGGTTTTAAATAGGCACATTAAACAAGAAAATGAGGCATTAAAGGAGAAAAGCAAAGTGGAAAAAATTATTCATGATAATACTATGTTACATATGAGTCTATGGCAGAAAAAGAACAAGAAACTAAAGAAGAAGTGTAGAAAGATGAGCAGGGAATTAATCAATCTCAAGTTCAGATGTTTGACAAGGAAACCCAGGATGGTGGTAGCACCAAGAAAGAAAAGGAGAGGACTGGATGTACTAGCAGAGGCTTCAGAATACATAGACTAAAGGGAGATGACTAAAATTTTGGTTGCATGAGGACATGCGACACCTTCATAGTGGGGGTATGTTGAGTCCCAAACTTACATCTTCCCTATATACCTTTTTAGCCTTTTTCTCCAGTTACTTGAACCTCCAAGCTATAAAATCATTGTATATTAGCTTAAAAAGAGCATATAAATGGTTTCCTAACTATGTCTTGTGACTGCTGTTTGATTTAGATTTTTGCTCAATCAGCAGCGTAATCTTGTCACTTTTCGCAGCCAGAATCAGTTTCTGCAGCCTTTTTGTTAAATTCTATGCTACAGGTGTCTACTGAAGAATTCGGCCACATGTGCAAGCTACAAATGATTTGGAAATGGAACGTGTCCCCTTGGTTTAGCCGAATCACTCACAGAAGCCCGCGGTCAAAGCCAGTCAAATGGTGGTCAACACTAGGAGTTTTATGGTGGCAGGACTCTGTTTTTCATCATGAGGAGGATTGTGTGGCAAGATCCTAAATCTTAGGAGGTGTGCTAACACCTGGGGATTTCCCGTGAACCAAATCTAACAAACCACCCTCCTTGGATTTATTTCCCACGGCTACCATGCTGCTAGATTTCTGAATATGGTCTTTTAAGTGTTTGTCTACCAGCGCAGACCTTAGGAATTAGTTATGGATTTCCTGCTATAAATAAAGCATCTTCGTATGCATATAGGCTAGCTTTTTGATATGTAATCTTGACTATTTTACGAGCCATCGTGCCATGACTTAGTCCTTATGGTATGATTGTATTTCAATATATGAGAAGACACTGATTTTAAGTTCAAATCCGTGATTGATTTCTGATTGGCCGAGGTTGCAGAGGGCCCTTGTACACCAAGGTTCTGTATTTACTGTATAGCTTCATGTTTTCTTCATTTACGCTCTTGATGCCATAGATGTTTTATATATATATTCCATTTCTCATGGTATTTATGTTGTTTCCTGTCCATAGTTTTTTTTATGCTTTCTAATTACTGTCAACTGATCAGTGTTTTCATTTCAGGTTCTAATAGAAAGCCCGGGCAAGTGCATATAGTCTTTTGATGACTAATGACATGATGGAATTATCTTGTCCTTCTGCCGATTTGTTTTCTTAGTTCTAATTCCAGCACTGTTTATTTCTTTCAGTTTTTCTTTGTTCATTTACTTTTCTGCAAGATAGATATTAGACTATTCATGTCATTTTTAGTTACCTCCTATAGAGAGAGTGAGTCGAATGGTGAGGGATTGAGTGTCAATGTATAGTTTGATACTAGTTTATTTACTTTTGTAAGTTAGTGATTAGATTACTCATATCATTTTCAGTTACCTCCTATAGCCAGAGTGAGTCGAATGGTGAGGGATTGAAGGATGAATGTGTAGTTTGATCTTAGTTTTATTTTATGCCATTTAGATATCAGATTACTCAATTTGTTTATGATTACCTCCTATAGCCAAAGTGAGTCGAATGGTGACAGGTCAAAAATGAGTTGATGTGATATGGTTTAGTTTACTTTGCTTACAGTTTTTGAATTTCTTTGAGTTCAGTTTTTTTCTTTTTATACAACAGCAAGGATACTGGGTTTCATAGTCACTAGTTCACTATTTTGTTTAATCAGAATTTAGGCACATCTTTATTTTCTCTCAGTAATTGATTTCATCATTGCAAGTTTGAAAACCTTTTGAAAACTTTGAATTTTGGAAATTATTTTAAAGGTCATTATTTCCATGAATACTTTTATCCACACTTGATTATTAGAATTACCATCTCATACTAGGAAATCAACAAGAAGATAAATCCAAAAACAAATCAAAAATGAAAAACGACAAAGAAATAAGAAAACAATTATCTTGCATATATAGTGCACATCACTTCAGCAATTTACGACTCCTGAATTGACAGTTTATATAGCAATTTAGGACACACAAAATTGACCAAACAAGTATTTTCTGAAAAACTCACTTTCAGTTATTTCTAGAAGCTTCTGGAAGGAATCTTGAGGTGGCAAGTTCGCTATTTTAAGGTTCATGTATACCATACCTTAAGGAGCTAACCCTTGATGTGAGGAGCTTATCCTTTTGAAGGAGGTTTCTATCCCTTCATAGGTGGAACTATAACCTCGTTCTCTGCACTATAAAAAGAAGCATTCGATTGGTTAATAGGGAGTTAGAAGCTTATGATTTTTTGAGGGAAAATGCTGCTGGAACTTAGTCTTCTTTAGTTGAGTTTTTATGAGGAAACATTGCATACCTCTAAGATCTCATTTGGAAGAGTGCAAGGCTTGTCAAGGTAAAGGAAATTTCTGTTTTGGACCCCAGGAAGAGCTTGTTCAACATCAAGGTTGAAAGGGTTGTAAGGTTCTTCTACTTCAAAGTTAATACAAATAAATTTGTTTTTCTCAATAAGGTGTTGATTCATGGTTTATTTTATGGATTCCTTGATCACCATAATAGACATGATTTATGATATTTGCTATGCAGGTGCTATTTAATGTTTTCTTGTTTGTGATTGCAGGACCTCAAAGGTAACTCTTTCGAATTATTAAAGGATGACTACTACGAACAAGAATTGGATCTAAGGTAGGATCTTAACACCTTTGTAATATTTACTTACAAATTGCATATATCTAGAGAAAGATAGGTTTGTTTGTCTGTTTGTTGCTAGACTATCTTCTAATACTAGGGAGATTGGCCTTGTCCGCAAGATCGATTTATCCAACCAACACACTTAATACCTAAGATAAGATTTTTTTGTGGATTTTTTGAGTGAAAGGTAATTTCACATGGGGTTATTTACTTTCT
The DNA here is from genome assembly GCA_000404065.3 of Pinus taeda. Taxonomy (NCBI): domain Eukaryota; kingdom Viridiplantae; phylum Streptophyta; class Pinopsida; order Pinales; family Pinaceae; genus Pinus; species Pinus taeda. The sequence goes on from APFE030484438.1 coordinate 27,506, forward strand.
CCTTGGTAAATGTAGTTTAACCTTAGGAAAAGGAGTTTTATTAGGCTACTGGGGGAAATGAATGGAGATGAATAGTTATGAAGGGGATTCTAACACTTGATGTCCATAAGTCATTAAGCTAAGGGTCCGGTCCTTCCAAAAGTAAGAGAAATGCTCTGAGCCTTTATGACTTGAAGGATTTAAGTACTAGAACTTAGTTATGAATCGGGAAATTAGTAAATAAAAGGGATGAAATGGCTGAGGGGATGTTAATTAAACCAACTTGTAAACCATTGTTCTTGCTTTCTTTACCACTCATGCACATTGAAATATGTATTTAAACATGACATAAGTGCTTTTGTGAAATCAACTTGATACTTCAACAACCTTTTTTCTACTTACCCATTTCTTACCCTACCATTTTTTCTACATTTTATTTGGGTGCATTTAGGCTAGAAAACCCTTATCGATCCTTTTTTTTTTAAAGTAAACTATCTATTTCTAACCTTATACCATCCAAGGGCTTAGATTAAACTAATGAGCTCCTTTTATTTTCTCTACCTATCTAATTATCTGTCAAGATTAAACTGTTTGGTCATATTTTATTCTCTAACTATAAAAATAAAGTTCAAAGCATGACATAATCAAGATTAAACAATTTGATTACCATGGATTGTGGCTTGAGTAATAAGCTGCACACAATCATTATTATGCATGAAAGTAAATAGTAGTGGCATTTATACTTGCACACTTTCGTTGTCTCTATTTGTTTTTGGGGTTCATATATTTTCATTCTTTTACCTTCTCTTATTCTTTTTTTCCTTTGATTTTTCTTTTAGGACATGCCCTCTTTACATTTTTTTATTTTTAATATGGAAAACATCTACAGAAAGCAAAGGTATGTACAATATTACAAGGCTTAACCTTAGTCATTCAAAATTATGACGCCTATTGGTATAGGAACCTAACACCTCTGAAGAAAATGAAGGAGGTTTTTTTTATATGAATAGTTCTTTAAAAATATTTTTTTTTCACAATTAATCTCTATTTGGTCGCAAAAACAATAAAAAATGTAGGAACACACTTCTTCGAAAAAAAACCGGAGCAAAAACGCAACAAATTTGTGATTTGTGAAATTGAGCATTTTCTTCAACTTTAATTGATACAAATAGATTATAGATTACTTATGGAGCCTCGTAAATCTTTTCAATACCTTCATACACCTTATTTTCTTTATTTTCATTAAACCACCACCTTTGTAGCAAGAACACAACAAATCCCCTACAATATAAATGTAGCAAGTGTCCCACTCACATCCAAAACACCTCCGAAGGATGGATGACGAACTCTATGAGTTTTTTGAATAAAAAACATCTCTTTATAACATTTCATGTGGTCTAGAACTTTGTTTGAGTGCAATTATGACTTTTCAAATTTAGAAATGTCCAAGCGCAATGTAAGGGAGAAGCACAGTAGCAACCTTACACCTTTGGTGCTTGCAAATGGTGACAAAGATACGACATAAAATTCTATTTGACTATGTAATTGACTGAAAATACACCATTAACTTGTCCCAAAGATGAAAAACAAAACCCACTATTACCTTTATCGATGACTTGGATGACACATTAGCCATAGACTTACTAAAGCTATAATTTTTATGAAATCAATGATTTGATGTCTTTCATCACTGAATTGTTTTTATATATCCTAACCTAAATTGACACTAAATACTTGACCTCACACACTTCAGAAAAAGTGATGACTTGATCTCTATGAGATCATAGAAAAAATTTTACAAATTGGCCAAAATGATAAAATGAATAAACCTAACTTTGATTATTATAGCATAGAACTCTAACAAAACTATTGACAAAATTTGAAGAAAGAGGTAGAAGAGTTTGTGGATAGATGCTTGGATTTTTAACAGGTAAAATAAGACTGTAAGAATCTAGGCGGTCTGCTACAACTGATTATGATTCGAGAGTGGAAGTGGGAGGCCATTTCTGTGCACTTCATCACATGTTTTCTGAGGACATCTAGATAGAATTATTCTATCATGGTTGTGGTTGACAAGTTGAAAAATACAATGCACTTCATTCAAATAAAGTATACATGTTCAGCTATTGATGTATCACATGTATTTATCATAGCTATGGTAAGGTTACATGGTGTTCCAAAAACAAATGTGTGATACATGGATGCTAAGTTCACTTCTAGGTTCTTAAAAGAGTTATTTGCAAGTTTGGGCATAAAGTTGGAACACAATATATCATCTGCAAATATGTCGAAAAACAGATAGGTTCAACAAGATATTGGAGGACATGTTTAGGATGTATATGGCGCATCGAGTGAAATTGGGAAAAGTATACTCCACCTGTTCAGTTCGCTTACAATAATGAATATGAGGACTTTGTGAGGATGAGTCTGTTGTAGGAAATATATGCCTAGAGTTACAATATTCCTATGAGTTGGAGTGGTCCAGTTAATGGGGTATTGATTGGACAAGACATGTTGACAGAGATGGAATAGGAAATGGAGGTTATCAAGAAGAATTTGAAAGCAACACAGAATAGGCATAAAAGTTACGCAGATTAGAATAGGATGATTAAGGATTTTAAGGCTGTGCAATAGGTATGCTTACACATCATGCCCAAGAAGATCTCCTCGAGGATTGGATCATGTGCCATGTTGGCACCTCGGTATTGTGGACCTTTCAATATTACTTAGATAATTGGGCTAGTGGCCTATCGACTTGCACTTCCCTTGATAGTGAAAGTCCATTATGTTTTTCGTGTGCCATTTCTTAAGACTTATTTTAAATATGTTATTGATGTGATTGAATGATATTTATTACAGGTGGATCGAGAAGGAGAATTCTTGTTGGAACCTTAGTTCATTTTGCAGAGAAATATGCTCATGCTCTAGAATCGATCAATCAAGTAGGTTAAAGTGCAATGGAAGAACTTTTGACCCAACGAAGCTACATGGGAGATGGCACATCAGATGCACTATGTATATACTTCTCTATTCACTTGTTGAGTGAATGTTCTTGATATATGTTTTGGTGTGATGTTTTCACATGTGTATATATGTCTATGGATGTAAATACTACCACGAGTTTTAATATAAAGCTCCAATAAGCGGTATGGGTATGTTTTCCATTTTGTTATGTTTCTCATGTTGGTTTCTTTCAACATATTGATAATTGTAAATACTGAAATGAGCTAAGTTATAAAGATCCATGGGCAGTATGTTTTGCTTTCAACAATCTTGTTGGTTGTAGGTGTAAATGAACATCGAGGATGGTGTTCCCCTATAGGGGAGGTTCTCTAACATCCCTCGTTAAAAATCCATGTAATAGAGTTAATAAAGGAAAAACAATAACCATGGTCATGTGACACGTATTCCAAGTTGAATGTTGGGAAAACCACAGTGACGAGGATCACTTGTGATTAGTTAATGGCTATGGAAATTCACAAACAAAATGGAAAAGGATTTGGAAAGGCATGAGGCATTAATTAGCATTTTATTTATGAAAGTAATGGAAAATATGGGCAAAGGGAGATGAAAGGTCACAGGTTACATGTGGGGAGGAAAAATGAAGTAAAATACTGGAAAATTTAATAAAATAGAGTCCTCATCTATAAAAAGTCTTTCGAGAATCAATTAACAGGCTTTGATATATTTAGTTTTGGAGCTCTCTCTCTATTATATCTCTCTCTCATACACTTGGAAACTTAGATTTTTCTTGGAGAACTCTTGGAGAAGTGTGGCATGGTTTGCATTTGGAGAAAGAAGGAAATGGAAGACCAATAAATCACAAGAGGACATCGAGATCAACAACTGAAATGGGCTTTTCTTGCAACTACCGAGGTCTACGTATGATTGCATTGCTAATTTTTGCATGCATGGCATATGCATGGGGTTCATGGTTTTGATTTGTCATTGACATGGAGGATTGCCTAGATTGATAGTGGTTTGCCTATCCATTCCATTTATTGGATAATCATGACGTTGTGGGTTTTACTTTTGTTTTCTAGTTGGTTCTCATGTTCCTTTGGTTGTGGGTTGAGTTATTAGTTCCTAGAAGCCTTGGTTTGACAAATGTTATGGAAGCCCTATAATAGCTTGGGTTGAGTTACTAGTGGTGGAAGCCTTGGCAGGAAAAATGTTGTGGAAGCCCTTGGTGGGTTGAGTTACTAGTTATGGAAGTCATCATTGGAAAAAAACTTTGGAAGCCTCACAACGGTTGTGATTTGAGTTACTAGTCATGGAATCCTTCGTTGGAACAAACACTCTCGATCACACGACAACTTGTATAGAGACCGATATGTTGATGGTTAGTGATGTATGACTATGAGGTGGAATCGATGGTCGAGGTAGTTTTTCCTCTAGAATCCATCATTTGGTTTTGTTTAGTTTGTTCCATGAGATCCCACATTCATTCTTGGAATATGATGAATGGATGATTCGTTCAAAGAGATAATTGGCTCAAAACAATCTATGGTGAGGTGGTACATGGAAGTTCAACACCTTGTTTCATTTTTCATATGTTAACAGGAGCTTGATTCCTCTTGTATTTGATGGGTAAATATATTGGTTTTTTTGTCATTTTTATGACTACTATATCCTGGTTATTTCTATTGGTTATTTGTTTGTTATGAGGATGTTTTATGACAAACTTGATGTATGGTTCTCATAATGTTTTGATTAGAAAATTAATAAAAAATGAATATATGGCCTAATATATGATAATGCAACTATTTTGATAAGGAGTCAATGCTTCCTTATGGATCTAATATAAGTACGACACCCCTATGCTCATATCTCTTCTTATGATCGGTATATTACACATTTGTGACATCTTTGATGAAATGTTTATCACGGCTAGTGGGGATCAGATTACGTACTTATACCAATATTTGCATTCGTAACCTTGTTTCAATGTTATTCATCATTTCTGAAACTTTCATGAAGTTTTGAGAAGTGAACTTTGACGTGGCCCTGAAAAAGTGGCTCAGAATATGGGATCGCTAGCACAAAACTACTTGAAAAAATTCACAGTCGTTGGCATACCTTGCTATCAAATCAACTTGAAAGTCGCAATTTCATACATGTCTTGTGATCAAAGAGACTGAGGGTCCTCATCAGTATATTGTGAAGTGGTTTCATGGGTTGACAACCGCGAAGAGTTGGTTGGCTCCTTACGGTTCTATAACATTTGTGGAAGATCACTTTGGTTTCATTATTTTGTTTCCACTTCCTTAACTATACGTGGGGGATTGAACCACATCATAGCAGCCTCTCATCACATGTTTACCCCAACAAACTCATTAACTTGGGTAAATGTGGGAAGGGGGTGTTACATTATCAACAATTATTTGGTGGATGGTAGGAATTTAGTCTCCAAAGACTATTCTAAAATATTTTAAATGTTTATCTCAAAAGTAGTTATGCCCTTTTTTCACTTTTAGTGAAATTAATTAATTAAAAAACTGCCATATAAACATGAGTTATAGTTTTTTGAAAATGTGGTATTATTAAGTAAAGTGGGAGTGAACCTCTATGGTTAAGAATAATGTTATGTGTTTTTCTAAATGCTTATATGTTTACCTCATATATTAGCTCTTTTTATAACTAATATAATAACAGTAGTTTAAAATTAAGTTATAATTTAGTTAATTTTAGTGAACATTTTATTTTATTAATTTATTTATTTTTTGGCAATGTGAGATGTATCATGAGGTAAGTTTCTTAATGACTATTGATATCTACTAGCCATTTAATTTATATGGATGCATTAGTTGTTAGGTAGATGTTAGGGGATTTAATTCTATTTTAAAGGTAGTTATGTTGTTTGATTTAAATTCATTAATTAAGAAAATGTCATAGGTTTTTTGGGGTTGTAGTAGTAAGCCATGAGATCAAATATCTTTATGATTAAAAAACTTATTACATGTTGTTTTAAATATTTAAATTTTAACACATTTATTGATTATTTAATTAGTTTTTATGACAATTTTGTTTTAACAACATCAATTTTATCATGTACATATATTAATTATAATTAATCATAAAATAGTAATAATCTCATTTTTTTTTTTTAATTTTGGCAAATGGTGAGATGTATTATGAGGTAATTTTTTAAGTAGCTATCCACACCTACTAGCCATTTCATTTATAGGGATGCATTAGTTTTTAGGTAGATATTTGGTGTTTAAACTCTATGACATATTCTAAAATATTCTTACTAGTAATCACAAATCAAAGGATGATATTTATTTTAAAGGTAGTTGTATTGTTTTATTTAAAGTCATTAATTAAGAAAAGGTCATTATTGTTTTTGTATTAGTAAGCCATGACATTGTAACAATGTCAATGTCATAAGTTTTC